>JAOUZG010043367.1:424167-453139 GCA_026289955.1 Argiope argentata | reverse complement strand
ATATATATATATATATATAGATAGATAGATAGATAGATAGATAGATAGATAGATAGATAGATAGATAGATAGATAGATAGATAGATAGATAGATAGATAGATAGATTTAATCATATCTCAGATAGTACTTGACAGTCGTATGATCTTATAACGTCATGTCACTGACTCCCCGACATGAAAACAAAAAATGGCAAAACTACGAATGACAGGAATCAGTCCTAAAGGCCATCACCGGCCACGATACAACTCTTCCCAAAGGAATTACTTAAGATCATCGGTGAGAGGAACCAGACTCCCACTTTTCACATATCCACCAGATGTCGGAAACCAGCCACCACGATGGGATGTTCTCATCCTCCATTACGAGGTACTCCCGAGAGTATAATTACAACGTAATTTTAAACTCTGTCCTTACTTTTGTTTTCCTTGATGGTCGAGTCAGGGAACTCGGAACGTTCCGGAGACTGGCAGGGGCTGACTGACAGTGTCATCTTCGACTGTTCGTCCCCCTCTAGTATTTTGAGCTCCTCGTACAATTCCTTCGCTCGTGGACTTCCCCTCCTGGGCCGCGAGAGGGCGCAGGGCTCCAACGTGGCATTCAAAGACTCTGACAACATCTCTTCGTCCTCTGAAGAAATCAGATATGCGTAATAAGAGCATTATTTAATGAACACTTTCATTAATGCCCTAGAACAGCTGCATGTTTCCATTTCATTTCTTTCTATGTTTTTAGTTGATGCAAAGTTAATTTTATAACTAATACCGGAGTGTTGTTTATGAATATTATTTTGACAAATTGTTAATACTTCGTTCATGGACTAACATTCTAAGTAATATATTGATTAACAGTTAGAAACATTTTAAAAATATGAAAGACAATTCATTTTCAAAGAGAGTAAATTGTTTTTAAGGAGCAAAATTCGAAAAAAAAAAAAAAAGAATACCATTGACGGTGAAGTTCGATCTTTGCAAACATAAAACAAATCAAATTGAATGAAATGCATAAGCAGAATGATATCAATAAAAATTCATGTATTACGCATGAAATTTGTCCCTGCAATCTAATTTTTTGTTTTCATTTGGAGGGATATGAAACCAAGAATTGTGAAAGACGGTAGTTGGTAAGATGTTCAGTTGTGCAATTGAGTAGACAGTGACCCAGTCAGTTTCCCTTTGATCGCATGATTGTATTGACTTCCTAGAGGATCCATGAAATCCTATAACGAGTTTTTTTAATCGTAATGTAATTTCTTAATTTATGAGCGACCTTCTATTATCCTTATAATATGACTAATTTAGTATTCACTTTGGTATAATGAATAATTTTTGATTTATTGCACCATTTGATGAAACTTTTACACTACTAATCTGCGTTCTTTTTACATATTGAATTATTTTGTTCTTTTTTATCCTGATAATAGATATTTTCTCTTTTTTTTTTCACCCCAACCTCCTCCGTTTATTAATTATATGATAATTAGGTTCCTTGTTAGAAGAAAGAAGCGAGGACATATTATTTCGCAGGTGCTCGAAAGGATCTTGTAAAAACATAGATGTTCTTTCCGGTTCTTCACTCAGCTGAACCATTTTAATAGAACATGTTGTGATTAAATATATTGACTTCGAAATGAGAAGAAAAAAATTGAAGAAATCTAGTCGACACTTTGAGTTAGATTCAAATAAATGAAAAGAACAGAATTATTATTTGGAAGTGTGAGTCCAAAGATTGCGGAGAATGTCGTGTTGAAGGGCGAATGCATTGAATGGGTAAAAAGAAATATCTATATGAAATGAGATCAAACTTATTGACGTGATCATGTTAAATAACTTCTCCAGTTATGAAATAATATTTTTAAAGATGTCATAAAAATGTTTGAAGATGGTAAAGCTGAAAGGCTTTTCTATCAAGAAATCTTCAAATCTAACAAGTGATAGAATTTCGATAAAAACAAGAAAACAAATTATTTTAAAGACAACATATCGAATTATTAATACAGAATGCGAAGCAGTGAAATGGTTTAAACATAATTTAACGTCCCCCATAAAATATCTAGTAAGTTTTTCAGAAAGACTTCAATTTGACTGAATGGTTATGAAAATTCAAAGAAATGACTTTTTTTCTAATTATGATAATTTTTTATTAATTAATACTATTGCCGAAGTTTCACATAATGGTATTGAGTTACAATATTTAAAAACATCATCGTTTCATATAATTTAAAACCATATCAAAATGACAGCTTAAATAAATTCCATTTTCAGAACTGAGTAATAACTTCTAGAGAATTATTTGAGGATATTTGAAATTATGTAATGCACGTATAACCAAAGTTCCAAACACTTTTTTGAAATATTCCAATTATAGCCACTCAAAATTTAATAAATAATTTCTATTTAAGCCTATATAAAAATCTTCGACATTCGCTAATTTGATTTTAGCTCGTAATATAAATCAGACTATTACAAAATGGTACTAAAAATATGATTTCCAAATTTTTTTTAAAATATGAATCCTGATTTTTCTATTTCATTTACTTGAAAATGATAGTTAAAAATGTCAAATATTGAATCTGAATTATTATAGAAATAATAATGGTATTAAAACTTGACAATTGTTAGAAATTTTGCATAAACAAAGTAAAAAATATATTGAAAGTAATTGACGAATAATACTTTCAACAAAAGATTATATCCTGAAGCATTTAGATATTCATTTAAGCAAGATAAATAACAATATTTTTATTCAGACTTAAGAGAGTTTATTACTTACCGTGAGAAGGATAAGTTTCCGTCATAAATCGCAAAGGTGTGTCTACTAAAATGGAAAAACAAAATGAAAGGATAAAATTCTCACCGACTTAAAATATCAGAATATATAAAAATTTTCATTCTAATTTTGCTCATAAACCAGTTTTTTTCATTCTAGATAGGACTTCTCAGTGATTATTTATATCCATTTACGTAAGAATGATATTTAGTTCAAAGCAGAAATAATTCTAAGAGTTAAGAAAAGGAATCCTAAATCACAAAGAAACGGTAGAGCTCGAAACAAAGTTGGGAAATTACAGAATGTTGATAGTGCAGTAATTTGATTCGAATTATTGAATGTTTTTAAAATTCCATCACATGTAAGCATTAGTGGTAATGAGAGTGCTGATAGGTTGGTCAAAGAGAATAGTGAGAGCGAAACGAGCACCGATTCGATGTTTACTTATCAAAATTACATTAAAATGAAAAATGTAAACTCGGTTTAATATGACGAATCCCACTTGCGCACCAGTGGTGCACTGAAACATTCCCTGGCGCTCTGGTGGAGATGAGGTCGTTTATGCTGATCCTAGCCATATGTTTCGGTTCGGTTCTTTATTCTTTAGCATTGTAACTTCCAATTACTGTATAATTAACGCTCAATTACATTTCAGATGTTTTTTTATTAGGAACTTGACCAAAGGATTTTTAGGAAATAGCTCTAATATACGATATTTTTTTAATACTTCAAAAAAATTACATCTGCAAAGCATTTTATCTTTTTTACCTTTATCTAAAACATTAATTATTTTTACAAAATTTCATTTCGAACGCATTTTAAATGAGATGAGACAACAAGAAATAATGACTACGATAGAAAAAATTAGACATATACTTACTCTCCAGTTGTTTTTCTTCTAATTTTGGAGATTCTTCTTGATGTAAGGCCATGTGTTCCATTCCTGGGTCTCCTTTTTTATCTGCGAAAGTGACATGCTTCTCCTTATTTTTCAAAATGGATTTGATCATTGCTGATTTTTGTTTTTTGATTAAATCGTCAGCTTCTGCCCTATTTTCCTTATGTTTATCACTAGAAACAGTTTCAGTAGTTTTATCCAGAGTGTCTTGTTCTTTTATATGTTTATAAGTAATATTTATATCGGTCAAATCCTTCGTTTCCATCTCTGCTTCAGGCATACTATCCAACTTCTGTTTTTCCATATTATTAAGAGTTGCTGAATTTTCAATCGAAACCACGTCTATGAAGTCATTTGATTCTGTTCTGCGAATTGTTTCTTTAATCCCTTCATTAGTTATTTCTGGCTGGGACAATTTTTCATCTTCTTTTATATCATTACCGTCGATGGGTTCCTTGAGGGATGCTTGCAATTTGCCACTGTAAACTCCAATTTTTTTAACATTCTTAATGAAAGTTTCATCCTTATTAATTCTTTCCGCCTCATTAATATTGATTTTCGGCAAACCGATCTCAGCAAGTGAATGCGGCACTGTTCTTTTGAGGTAGTTTGCCTCGGCGTCCTCTTTCAATTCGTCCTCAAGTGTCTTTAAACCGTTTCCACTCGCCACGTCCGATTCTGTCGCAGTTGGATTCATCCCAGCATTATTTACATCCTGAAAAATATTATTCAATGCACCCTTCATTTGTTCGATGCAAACTCTAGCACATTTTTCAGTATCTAAATTCAAATACCGCTTTCGCCCTGGTGAAGGGTTTTCAATCTCGATATCCAGAAGACTTTTATTCGCAACGACCGTTTGACTTGGCGTCCCTTCAACATGAACATCCAGAAGAGTTTTATTCTCTACAACTGTTTGATTTTCGGCCGTTTCCATCTTAACATCCAGTAAAGTCTTATTTACTTCAACGGTCTGATTTTGTTCGGATGCATTGTCAATATCAAGAAGACTTTTATTTGCTACGACTGTCTGGTTAGATGCCTGTTTAAGAATCTTCTCTTCTGATTCATTCAGATTGATGAGATCATTTACAATTGGCACTTCCATTTCATTACTAGCTTTTGCTTCATTATTTACATTTTCTTTATTATTACCAAATTCTTCCATATCACTGAAGAAAAAAAGAAATTCATAAAAAGTCTTAAAATCAGAAAACTTTTAAGCAAGATTCTGAAATCAAGGCAGAAATCATTTGAATTTGTGGTAAAATTACCTCAGGAAAAGCATAGAAAAATGAATAAAACAATGCTTTATCTTTTACTTTTTCAAAAATGGTGGTTATTTTCTAATTTTACTTAGAAATTTTTTTAATGCCTCTTGATACAACCAGTAGTATATCTCTAACATACTAAAGAGTACCGAATGTAAAAGACATTGCGAAACAGCATTATAACAAAAAGATATTGTATGAAAAACTGAATATCAAAAAATTAGAGGAAAAGGTCATAGGAATTAGAAAAACATCTTCAAAGAAGTCTGGAAACGATAATTATCAATAATGATGTGTAGAAGAAACAACTTCCGAGTGGCCTTCCTGAAACTTTCGCAAAGGAGTTATGGAATATATATATAGGTGTTTCCTTTTAGAGACGACAGCCAATTACTTGGAAAAATGTTTTATACTAAATAATAATCGCATATGTCAAGCCAATGTATTCTCCAACGTTTCATGCATCAATAAGAGCTTAATGCAGGCTTCCGTGTTATTAATTGGTGCTAAAAACGATTTTGAGCAAAGCGTCTGGCGAAACCACTGCAATATTTAAAGATTATCTAGAGCCTCTTCACAAGAACAAATTAAGCAATTAGAAACAATTTGTAGTAAGCAGACAACACTATGGAAAATTCGGAAATATTTTAAAGAAATGTCCTACGAATGCAAAATTTATTTTCAGCAGATAGATGCGGGAAGGAGTTGCCAATGCGTTTCCATATTTCCATTTTATAAGAATTATAAAAGTAAAAATGGAAATTCTGTCAACCAATTTGATCTTGAGATTTTGACAAATTTTCCTTCTTTAGAAATCTTTAAGCAAGTAAAAAAATTGTTTTTTTTTCGATATTTTGATCGTTATTCATACTAATATCATCTTGTGTGCGGCCGACCACCCCACCACCACTAAAAGAGACATTATCGACATGATTTATTGTATCATAATCCCTACATACAACCGACAAATTCTCCAAACTGGCATCTTCTTTTAGGAGATTGATCCTAAACCACAGGTGGTAAATCGCTGATCTTCCACCTCATCTTCCCCTAAATTTCATATGCTCTTTCAGGAGCAGCGGGTCAACACTTATCATTTGGGCTGAATAAAAAACACGAGATTGAAAAATACGGTATTTTAGAAAGAAGAAAACTGGATCATTGTCTTAGCAACAAATATGCAAAATCCTTTCAAATGTTTCGTGGAAATCGTCAAAAAATCTATACAGGAACTTGCATGCGAGTATGATCATTCACAAGCATGAATAGTTGGTATGCATTTTTTATCAATAAAACTCTTGCACCCAAGTTTCCATTGAAATACGTCAAGTGTTTGTTATATTGGTCTTTCTTCCTATTCACAACTACATGATTGGAGTAGCTCAAAAACCCAACAAGCTAGATATATGCAATTTATTATATGATTTTGATATTAAAATTATAAATATGCATGAAAGCGTGGGCCATTCGACGAAAAAGAGAAGAGTTTTGATTGGATTCTCTATTTTCTTCACGACATATTGAAATAAAGCACAAAATGTTTATGATGAGTGTCTGGCCAGCTTTCACTTTTTGCCTGCATAATTAATTAAATATTTTTGATGATGATGTAAATGAATGTATTTTCTTGTTACCTTTCGTCATCTGGAGGGATGAGAGGCTCTTTGCATAAACTCATGGCACTGTCATCGCTGCCGTCTGCCAACCAAGATTGCATGGTGCCCTCATCCAATTTCTCCTGTGCTTTAAGTTTTGAAATCTGCATCTCGGTATCATTTCCCGAAACGCCTGGGACGCTTTTCTTTTCTAATTCTAATGTAGAGAAAGAAACTTGTTGGAAGAAGAGAAAAAATATTTTAGATTTATTTGGATCACTCAGGTTTGGATCACTAAAACATCAATGCTGTTATATAAAAAGCATACTCGGTAGAAGAGATGATATTTTAATGTAACAACTAGATCCATTAGCAGCAAATGGCACATTGGAACACAAATTTGGTAGTGGATGTAGCTCCAATAAAACGCCTATGCATTAACAAATATGTCTGAGTTAATTTGGTATTCGACATTTTGACAAATGAAACGAAATTATGAGAGATATAGTTGATAATTTTTCATAAATAACTCAAACTTTCATTTTAAAATAAAAATTGAACACCCCTTTACCTTAAAAAAGCAAACGTAGGATAAATTATTCTTTTTAGAAAACCCTTGAATATCGTATTAAGTAACGTCCTTCCTCTTTTCGCCATAACGGGCGAAAAATGCAACAAATTGAAAATAAATAATTTATATCAAATAGTTTATATATCAAAAATGATATTGTTATTCTTTCTGGAAAACAAAATTAGCTTGTCACCTATAACTGAATTACATTAAAGGGTGTTAGTTTAAACCTTAATTCTTATATTCAAATAAATTTTCTATAAAAAAGCTTGAAATATATGAAAATGGTTGGATACCATACTAATTAAATTTTTAAAACAAAAAAAGACTTTTAATCAGACGAATTCCTACCAAATTGTTTAGTCTTTTGTTGAGATATAAAAATTAAATGCTCACCGAATTCAATCTACAAATCCAAAAAGAATTTATTAATTAGAACGTATTTAGAACAAAAGTATGATTATGAAATTGATTATTAGGCAGAATTGTGATTGTCATTTATTTGAAGAACATAAGTATTATTTTTTTATTGTTCAGTAGAGTAAACCAGTTTTATTTTTCTAACAATTCCTTAGCTGTTGTCAATCTGAAAGTTGAAAAGGATGACTTAAGAACAGTACTGATGGTACCCGATAATCTTAAAACTCTGGAGGACATGATACAAAAAAATTGGCAATTTTTTATCAGCTGTTTGAATTTATCTAAATTTCAGTTGTTGTGAAATGAGAATTAAGTGAAATATTGAGAATTCGAGGAGGTTTTCTTAAGGTGATAGCCTGTTCTTGTTTAATAGCAAAAATGAACGGGAAGATGAGGAGGAAAGTAAGTAATTGGCCACTTTGTAGCCAGGGGCAATTGCTTCGAAGAGAATGTCTATTAGGTAAATTGATCAGTGATATGGACGGATTATGCTTAAGATAGCTGTTGGTCACAGTACATTCTGCTACGTCTTATGATGATGGTATGGTTGTATATACAGAAGAAAAAGAAGAGAAGTCCTTAACTCCGGTGCTTTTAATAATGATAAAGTACGATGAAATCAAATTATTTTGGACAATATCTTCAAAGCCAGCAATTTAAGTTAATAAAATGCTTAAAATTGACATGAAACATCAATTTTATTAAATATTAATAGAAATTTTACGTTTTTCATCGAAAAGTCTTGAGAATAAGTTATTGTTTCAAAACCCTTTTTATATCACTCCCAAAATTCAACAATTTGCCTTTTAATTAGGCCAATGATATTTATGCCCAAATCACTTCTTTTTAATTCGATGAATTTCTAGATTTATTATTATGTAGCAGCTGAAGAAAATATATTTTTATCATTGACTTGCGTTTGAGGTGTTCCATAGAAGGCTTAGTGGTGTAAAATAGAAAATTTTACCTCGTATTTTACCTTGTATAAATTTGTATTTCAATGGTATTCATTTTCCCCTGTTTTGCTTGATAATTTTATTTCAAATATAAAGCCTTGTGTAGTATATCTTCTCAATTTACTTCATAGTTTGATGAGTTGGCAACATATGATTGCTAACTAATATCTAAATAATATAGAATGATGTGTATATAATATAGGGTAAATAGTATACCGAATACTATCATAAAAAAGCAGATGATAAAGAATGTGTTTTTTATGACAAATGCCGCGATATTTATAATTTAATTAGATAATTCCTGCTGATTTTTTTCTTATGAAGGGGGGGGTATAAAAATACTTACCATAGTTTTCCTCACTGTCGGAGGACGGCACTTTCTCAGCCATGAGATAAGTTATTTCTTCTGATTTGAGATCGCAGCTGCTTATGAGGCGGTCGATGTCGAAGGGACTCAGATGAGGAGAGGAAAGTTCACCCGTCAAAACAGAGGCAATTGCATTCATCTTCGTTTCAGTTTGGCCGCCCGGAAGCTGAGTGTCTGGAGCGCAAGATGGCGGAAATGTTTTTTCTGAGGCATTTGCCGTCAACCGAGAACAATTGTCATCTTTTTCCTTTAGAATTGGTACCTACGTAGATAAATAAAGTCTTTAAGTACAGCAAATAAAAGTTACTGCAATTTCTTAAGGTTATAGTTTAAACATGTCAGTTAGGGAAAAAATCATCAGAGTGTTTACAATTGCCTGCAAAAAAAAAGCAAAATACAAGTAAAGAAAAAAATGCAAGCATTTCATGAATTACAGCATTATCTTTTAAAGCCAAATCGGCTATAATTTCTGGAATAAATTTTAAAAACTATGTTAAAAATATTTGTTATCCAATAATAGAGCACAAAATATTAACATTCTTAAATGTTTTTTTATTCAGATAAATAAATTACTTCTACGATTTCTTTTAATCAATTTTCGAGCCATGTTTTTACGATTAAAACCGTAATTTACCTATTAAATTGATAATATATTTATTTATGTCAATAAATTTTATTGCTAGCATATTATGGTAAACTTTTATTTAATCTCTCCATCGATCTTTACTTGTTCTGTACATATGTAAAATAAAAAATAAATAAAATTCAATAATTTATGTCTAACCGTTTTTGAGTGCTTATATTCAGTTCTTTAAGATATTTTGAATTCTTGGCCTGAATTAAAAATGAGAAATTAACAACTACTCTGAGTTTTCTCATGAAGGAGTTTCGTAATTTCTTCATTTGAGACATGCTTGTGAAGATCATTTTTAGTTTCAATTTAGAATTTAGCAACATTTAATCGACTGTGAAAAAAGCAGAAAATTTTTAAGTTCATTTATTGAATTTTCAACGAAATTAGATTTTAATTAAAGCAATAAATTTATTAATTCCTTTGATTTTAAGAGAATTCTGCTTATAATATACTTTGATATCTAATAAATTTTGCACAGTTAAAAAAGTCAAAGAGATCTGGAATTTTAAAATATGATAGACTAATTTAACAAAAAAAACCCTAAATTCTGGGTGAACTAAAGTTAGAAAGAGGCCAAAGATACATAATTTTAAAATTCTAAAATAAAATAAAAATTACATAGGATTTAATTAAGAATTGGAAGTGCAAAAAATGCAACCTTAATAATAAATTTTAAAAACATGTTTAAAATCGTGGAAACAATTTTACAAAATTGGAGATAGTTTTATATTTGGAGTTTTGATATAGTATAAAATAGATTTTGTAATATAATATATTTTTAAACTACAGAGAAAATACCTTAAAACAAGAGAATTTCACACTCTTTAAGAAATAAAACACATTTTTTTGTAACGAATTGATACTTTAAGAATCTGAAGAAAATGTCTACTAAATTCCACTGAAATTAGTAATGTGGTATGGAAATGCATTAACCAAATTAATATTAAATTATATACACATATATACACTTATATAAAATATTTATACAAAAATATGCAGTATTTTGATATCTTGAGTGATTAGATATGCTTCCGAGTGGCCTAAATCGCTCCGTTTGCTGAAACTGGATGCTTTGTACATGTTTATGTCACTGCAATTTAGTAGAAAATATATCCTCATTTCAATTTGATGAAATACTATGCACGGTTTTGCAGGAATACCATTAATTTAGAGCAACAGTTCATGATGTCGTCATTACGAAGTCAAACTTAAAGCATTTTCAATCATTTTTCTCTTTATTGAACTACTAATATTGCTCACACTTATATTTAGATTCCCTGCGAACTTTCCCTGATATATAGATTTAGAGGCAATTGGAAGCAGTTAATTTCGTTTCTTAAAATCCTTTTTTCCCTTTTAGAATTATATTTTAATGCATGGCTGGCTCAAACACATTAATAACCTAACATTGAAAGCACAATTTTGTTTTCTAATATTGAAATGTATTTTTCTTCTTCATTTTCTTAACTGAAATATGTTAAAATAATCCCAAAGTAACTTCTTTTGAGAGCGCTTAACTATTTTATTAAAAAGTTCCTCCCGACGATTTCTCCAAATTTTCAACTAAGAAATGTTAATCGAAAAGATGCTGTGTCTTGTATAACCCAATATTGATCACTACTGGTCCGATAGAAGTGTTTCTTCTTCATTTAAACTGTTAATAATTGCTTTAGTTTGATTTCTTGTCGATCCTCCTTCAACAGAGCAGAAAGATTCAAAACCTCCACCATTATTAACCACCATTCTCTCTAGGCATCTCTACTTGTCTTCTCAGAATGCATTTTGCTACTTTGTTCATGAAACCTTTGCATTTATTGCATTTTACTATTCTGTCATACTATTTGTTCTAGAAATTTGTCAGCCTCAGAATTTGTCTTACGTTTGTGCTACATTTATTCTTCCATTTTGTAGAAATTGTCTCAAATTAATTTAGCTGATAAATAAACCTGTAAACATTAGATTTTCCAACCTTTATAGACTTAACAATATCTCTCATAGTCATATTGGTATAAATGCTCAGGATAAAAATGCCTTTCTTTTTCCAGTGAGGGATATACATTTTTATAATACAATGAAAATAAGACAATTCAAGTTATCGTACGCTTATTGATTGAAATATAACTGATATGAAGATGCTATACATGAGATAAATGCATATTTACACCAGTTTAGACGATTCAAGATTAAAGGATTATAAAACGCTTAAAATCGGTTTTAGACACCGAATTCTAGTTATAAAAGCAGATTGTTTGAAAAAAGAAGTTTGTTCAAATTAACTTGCTCAATTTGTATCCTTTGAAATTGCTGAACGGTTAAGGGCGACCACTCCATGATCATTGACGACATATATACTGATCTTGAGCTTTCACAGAAAATAATGTGTGTCAAATTGGTACAGTGATTGTGTCTGCATGGACTGGTGGTCCATTGAAATCTCTCTCCATGGAGAATAGGTAGTAAAGCAACGCTTTGTTGAAATTTTAATCAAATATGGAAAGTAAAAATGAGAGACGAATATTGATTGCAAAGATTAATTTTCTTAAAAAAATTGATGAAATCAAAATGGTCACTGATGTTAACAGATTAGTTATCTTGTTTTGTGAATTGTTTTAAATATGTAGATTATCTATTTCAAAGTAAATTATAACTTTGGAATGTTTTGTATGACGGTTTACAGATCTCAAAAAACTTTTACGTCTTATGATAAAATTATGAGCTACAATTCTATTTACAGCCCTAAAAAGAGGTTTAAAAAATATTTTTGGCTAAAATATAGAATATAGTTAAAATCTCACCTCAGAAATGTCAGCCTGCTTGATTTTTGATTCCATGTTTATTTCTATATGATTCAAAGTGAGGCGCAAGCCATTTTATGTGAGGCTGTTTTAGGAAAAAAAATTCTGAAGTTACTTTTACTTACTATGAAAAAGTATTTGTGAATGCAATTTATTTTCAGTCCACTAAAAGCAGTAATTTTTTATTTGAACTATTTTTACATATTAGTGAAATATTCCTAATTCCAATATTAATGAATGATCTAAATTTTATTATCAGGTAGTTCTTTCCTATGATGTGATCAATAACCAATAATAATGTTCTGAAATAAAACTGCTAACACACAGATAATAAAATCCGAAAACTCTAGTAAATCAAAAAGAAAATGAATGAAAAATCGATTAAAAAATTTCCAATTTACAACCATGAAAATAGTCAAATAAAATAAAATAAGGCATTTAAATAGACATTAGATGTCATTTTTTTAAGAAATACCAGCGAACCAAATGAATTATGCATAAATATCTATTTAAAAATATGTTTTCAGCGATTAACAACTTAGATATTTTAAACAATTTGGAAACATTTCTTTTCTGTTGAAGTTATGATATAATAAGTCTATTCAAATAGGAGTTGTAGTCTTGAACTTTATGTGTTTTCATATTATTTCTCAAACTTTATTTCAAGTCTAATATTTTAAAAATCAATATTTATTAAAAAAGATAATATAAGGCTATTTTAACAGAAATCTTACTTTTTAAAAAACATCAATTTATTTATTTTTTAATTTCTGAAAAAAAATTGAGCTACCAATTATCGATAACAACAAAAAGCAATTAGAACTTAAAAAATGCTATAACGTAAATATGTAAAGCATAAGCCAAAAATTCCGTTTATTGAAACCCTCTGGCTGCCAACTCCTTAAAGAATACAAAGCCGCCAAGTGCTAATTGCAATCTTCATTGTAATCCGATATAACTTCTTCGAATTATGTATTTCAACAACCATCTAGAGTTTTGACACTGGCAATACACAAAGGAATCGCCTAATGAATCCTCACGAAATGGAATTATTATTATAAGATTTTGCATTTCGATTGATTATAGTGACCAAATTGAAATAAAAACGAAATTAAATTTCTTATCATAGAAATTTAATCTATGATAAGAAAGTATGATAAGTAATGACCCTTGAAAAAGTCTTCAGGCCGGATTCATTGTATTATTATTATCTCTACTTTTGTTTTAAAATTTTTTTGCCAATAAGTAATGACAAGTAGTTCATATAAAGTTTGTTTATGGAAAGAAAAAAAAGGCTAACTTTCTTTGATTTTAGATTAAAGCTACTATTGAATCAATCAGAAAAATGTTTTATTCCAATTAAAAAATATGCCATCGCCAATCTTGAGTATTACAGATTCTTTAAGTCATATCAACAAAACTGGAGATTAGCTAAAAGAGTTATTCTGATTAGAAACAAAAAAAAATTGAAAGGGAAGGATGAGGATTGTCAGGGTCTTACATTTGATCCTGTTTCGTGAATCTCAAAAAGATTTAAAACAAAACATTGAATGACGAAGATTCAAAAACTCGCAAACAAGTACGACAAATAAGGGTACTAACAAAACTATTTTTAAGAATTTCATTTTTTATGACTAATAGGCACAAAGCCCACCATCACAAAATTCTAAAATAATCCACTAGACGTTTTTATTTACTTCTCAAAAAATATTTTGCTTCCGTTCTGTAAGAGTGGCTAGAATATTTCAATAAAAAGATGTTATTAACTATACAATTCATTATTATATGAATAACATATAGATGGCCGTATCAATCGGACTTTCCATATAATTAAGGAAAGAGGGAAATGAATATCCATAGCTTCTTTCTGATTCTATAAATTATAACTAAAAGCCTTTATATTCCTTTGATTATAATTCAGTTTAGCAAAAAGCACTTTTCAGTTAGCCAGGCGCAAGCAAAAAATCGCCGAAGAAATTTGACGGAATTCTACATTATTTGGCAATTTTTCGCCTGCACCCGTTAACGGAAAATTACCAAGTAAAATTACAAACTATTTTACAGTATTTTTGTGATTATAATTTTTATAATTTTTTAGACTGGTACTTTTCCTTTTCTGAGGGGCAGTTGGCGACAGTTAAATTATTTCCCGCCAAATCTCTGAAAAAAAAAAACGGCCAACAGGTTGGCAATTTTTATACGGTTTTCAGATTTGGTAAAATTACTGTAAGACTTATTTGCTTAAGAACGATACAATCCCCTGGTCGAATATGCTAGTTTGCATCACCAACCATTACTGTAGTTGACAAAGGTTGAATTACATTCAAAATTTGTCAAGGATCTTTGATGATTTACACCTCATTGTGCATGTAAAAGCGGCAATTCAGAAATTCTATTAGCTGAAGGGGTGGAATTTAGTATAAATTATTTATGTTGAGAAGGATTATGAACAGTGTTTTTATACACTGTAAAACACTATTTATAGTTTCGTTTTATGATACTTAAGAAAGCTATTTTTATTTTAGTCCGTCTGCTTCAGTGTATATCAACTATTCAATGCTCAGAAAATTGAAATTTTGTATGTAAATATTGAAACTATAGATACATGTAGAAATTTGAAAGAAATTTGTCAAACGGTAGACAGCGTGTGTTGATGTGTATACACTAAAATGTCCAATGAGGTTGAGTACTTAAACATAAAAAAATACATATTTGTCAATTTTGGATATATTTGATGCAAAAATTCAAAAGTATAAACTTGGTAGTCGTTACTACACTGTGAGATAAATACATAACCAATCAAATTATTTTAGGCAGTTAAAAACTGGAGAGAAGAAATTTCACTTTGTTTTTATTTCTGGGTGAGTATAATTTTTAAAAATAATAATTTTATAACCTGGTTATTATAGTTTTTAAGAATTTGATCAAACATTTTTTATTTAATTGGATATTACAATGCTAATTATTCTCTTTTCAAAGGGAATAAAATGCACTTCAAATCATAATTGGACGTATGCATGCCTCACTAAATTGATAAGGTTCTCTAACATAATCAAAAGTGATGAAAACAAATTCTACATACTAAATTTTTTATCACTTTGTTCACAAAATGGTAGTTGTAAAAAATTTATATTATATTTCTGATTACTATATTCTTAAATGAAATTTGTTATACGTCTAATTTAATTCACATTATATACTACCTAGAATAATACAAATCACAACTTACCTAATATATATATCTTTAAAAGTAATTTAGAAATAAATATCTGCTAAAACTGTAATTTGAAATCCCCTTTCCAATAATAAATATTTGGCCCGCAATTCCGGTTCCTCACGTCGTCGAAATTCATGCGGCTCATTTCCAGCGCATGCAGCGAAATAAAATTAAAAATAAAAATAAACAGCGCAACTGCGTCTTTAAAATTACTTTAAGAAATCTGCAGAAATTTAATCATGCACGAGACTGTTGTCATGGCTACAGTAAAATAGCGCGTCTTATTTCGAAAGAATCTTTGCTGTTCATATTATTAAGCTTCGTAATTTTTCAATTAAATAATATTATTCAAGAGAGTTATACGTCTCAAAAGTTATATTGTATTAATCATTCTTTCATGGAAACGTAGT
Organism: Argiope argentata; assembly: GCA_026289955.1. Classification (NCBI taxonomy): domain Eukaryota; kingdom Metazoa; phylum Arthropoda; class Arachnida; order Araneae; family Araneidae; genus Argiope; species Argiope argentata. Next base: position 437,238 of record JAOUZG010043367.1, on the reverse strand, counting down.
TCGCTCGATACGAAGCATGTTACTTCTTCACTTATAATTTTGCAATGCCATTTTTATTTAGATTATTTTAGAAATCTCGCAAAACGTAACGATTTGAAGTGAAAAGAGAATCAATTCCGCTTCTAAGCAAGACTTTCTGACGCAATAAATTAAAGCTGCTGGATTCAAATATATGTTGGTTTTAAAAATCTGACAAATTAAGAAAATTAATTCTGCATCCATTTTTATATCGAAGCCGTCGTTTTGATATAAAAATGGATGATCATCATAGTGCTGGCCGGCCGAAATCTGATATATTTTCATCCCGATTCAGCTATTTCTGTTTATTCTATTACTAATATTCTTCCTTCTAATTTTTGTAAACTAGCCATTTTGTGCTACTTTGAGAATGGTAATTGGCAATTTTAAATCGTTTGAATATTTAAGTAGGAACTCCCGAGCTTTTCCTAATCTTGAATGATTGCATAAATGATGATAAATGATGACGTATCTGCTATCAAAGAATCATATGTAAAAACAAAGCAATGCTGGTAAAACCGAGTAAACCTTTTAAAAATGTGCCTGATTTCAAAGAAGCATACGCAATAATAAAGCAATGCTGGTAAAAGCAGGTCAACATTTAAAAACGCATCTGCTGTCAAGGAGCATACTCAGTAATAATGCTATTCTCGCAAAATCAGTTAAAAATATCTTGTGCCCGTAAATTTATATGACATCAAAACCTCCTAAGCAAAAAAACATCATGTTCTCGCATGATAATAATTAGTGATAAACGGATGAAAAATAAAAGAAATCATTTAATGCGAAAAAAAATCTCAGTTGTAAATGAAAACGAGAAATTCTATCATTAAATAGTTATCGCAAAGGAGCATTTGTCAGAGCAGTTGTTGTTGTAAAATCAGATATATCTCAGGATTAGTAACTAAATCACGTAATTTCAAAAATATGGTTAATATATATTTAGGAGAAAGAAGACCCCAAAATGAAAGTAATCTGCATAACAACAATCAGCGGTATTTCAAGCAATTACCTTTTGTTTATTCTTGATGAGAAAAAAATTACAATGTTTATCGAATCAAAGCAATAGTCCGTTAATTTAATTTTGTTGTATTAAATTTTATTCCCCGTTTCAAAGCAACACTAGGACTACTTTAAAGCATCATAATGTTTAGTCATACTGAGATGACGAAGAATCTTGTCGTGGAAGGGAAACGTAGTATTATTGAGTCATCAAAGAACCATCTTCTCTTTCTTTTGTAAATGTGTGTTTGAAATGCTCAAAAGAACCAACAAGAACATATCATAAGACTTATATTTTTGACAGCTATGGTGCTAAGAGGAACTGACAATACAATTACGATTATTGAAATGAACTGTATGTTTATGCAATTACGTTTGATTGCCATCTCATAAGCCTTTTTACTATATCTGTCTTGTAAAAAAGAAAAATCTGTCCAGTAAAAATTGTGTAGATCAGTTGGTTAGATTTAAGGGTGTCTGAAAAACTTCGAGTTATTTTATAAAACAAATCAAAATGTAAAATTTATAAAAATTGTCAGAAAGGAATTTTCACAAACTGAAGATATTCTGAAATTCAAGGAATATTTTTTCCCTTTTGATGTCGTCTGATTTAAATAATTTGTCACATAAGTTTACAACTGTTGCTATAAATAGTGACGAGAAAATATTTTTCACGAATCACAGGGTTCGCTTGTAGTGGGCGTTTTAGGTGAAGACAATCAGAAAATCCCAGTAGAAAACAACGGCGACATTTACTAACACAAAGAAAACGAGCGCACAGATGGCATGTTTTTACCGGCGAAACGAACACAGGACTGCACACTAACACAGACAGTAACCGACAAATAGAAATCGATCACAGCACACTAAACGCCCAGACAGAATCCAGCAACAGAGGGGATCCTCGGAGTTTCTCTCTACGGTCTCTCCATACAGGCGGAAGTTCTCACTGTAACTTCGCGTAAGCTGGCCACTTACTACCACACGCCTGGCTACTCCACACACGGCTCGGCAATGCTTCCACTGTAGACAACAGGAATTGGCACACAGCAGTTCAGCACTCGCTTGAGCTCTACATAAAGCTGGCACTCCTCCATTGCTTTGTTATCATATCTCTAGACTCTTTACTTGTCTCCCGGGAGGAAAACCTTCTGGGATTCAGGGTGCATCTCGGCTTCTATTGAACGTATCGCTAAAATTCTCAAAGTTCCCAGCAATGCCCGTTTTGTCACCAAATTCGCCAAATGGCATGCAACAGGGTTGATCGTAAAACGGTCTTTCTTAAGATGATACTATTCATACAAGAAGAAACATTACATGCTTATAACAAATTAAATTTAAATTCACCCTCATCATCCTGATGAGTAAGTGAAGGAGTTTATCTTTTATTTTTCGAGCAATTATAACTTGCATTGCTTATAAAATTTATTATAAACTTGATTTGTACTAGCATTCGAAAATTTTGTATAGTATCTATAGCGTTTCATGTGGCACGAGTATTCTAAGCCATTAGCAATTTTTGAGATTCCAGATTAAATGGCTCAAAATTTCAGATTTTGTAATCCATGTAATCATTATAAGACAAAGAATTATTTCATCATATTATGACAATCCGAAAGTAAAGTGAAATAGTTTTGATTAAAGTTTGGGAAAATATATTATTAGTATCATCCGATTCTCATAAAATTATGAATTTGTTGTAACAGAATAGTGTGCATTTTTATTTACCTTCCTAATTCGAAGAAATAAATTTAAAAAAAAAAAGATTTCAAATGCTATTAAAAATTCGGTCATTAATTTCATTTATATTAAAGACTTTGATATAATATTAAATGATGGTACTTACATTCAAAAAAAGTTAGATTTTAATGAACATATTAAATTAATTTTGGCAATTCCGAAATATTTTACACGCTGTACTTTAAAATGTAAGAATACCTTTTTTGAAGTGTCTCGTGCTGCCATCTTTGAGGAAAAAATTAAATTTGATTAATTTTTCTCAAATGATTCCTTTGAGGCTTAATTTCTTACTCATTAAAAACATTTCAGTTAACGGAAATTATTTGATCATACTTGTTTATTTTATTCACATCTTCGCATTCAAACAGTACATAACGAAGAACTATTATCGTTTTTGAAATTATAACTTTAGTGGATTATTATGTATACATACCCAAATCAGAAAGAAAAGCCTTTAAAATTTTAGAGTTTTTCCCCTTATTTCAAATATTATAATATATTTTCTATATGAACATAATCACTAACAAATCATGAAGAGAGCAAGGTTTTATCTAGAAATAAGTTCTTACATCGAACAAACTGAGATTCACGGAAAAATTAAATGTTCTCTGCTCCTACAGATGACATTACGCATTTTAATATTCTACTTTCTCATATAGCAGGCTTTTGGGATTTTACGTAATTGAAGATACAGCTGATTTTGAGAATTTCAGAGATTTTAGTTATCAGTTAATTAATTAAATAATTGTACCATAAGCGGTATCTTTTGCTAACTAATTTGAAGAATATTTATCTCTAGGGCATTATGATGCTTCCATTATAAAAATATGAGGTTATTAACTTCAGAAAAGTAGATAATAAAAAATAAATACAGTATTATTGGAGTAAAGAGTAAGAATCTTTCTTTAACGTATCAATTAAAGAGTTTATAGATTTACAAAGAAAATTGCATTATTAAGAAATAAAGGCATCAAAATATTCATAAAAATAAAATTCTCTATTGAGTGTTTAAATATTCTATAAACATGATTAAAATACGAATTAATTGTTTTTCGGAACACCGTATGTTTACATTTTCATTTTAACACCGAAATTTATGATTAAAAACTTTTTTAAAGTAAGATATAAGAATGTTGAGAAAAGAAAAGCACCAAAGAATTTACACTTGGAAAAAATATTAATTTATTATTAATAAAATTACCTGTATTATACTGTCAAGAATTGATATCGGTATTACTTAAAGATACTCCAATGATTTAATATAGTGATTTCAGGATATCAATGCGTATATGCTTTACTTCCTCGTACGATTTATGTGGGTTTTTTAAAACATTTATTTAACCACAATGAAAATATCATAATAAATAAAAACTTAAGACTAGAAAATGTTTTTCTAAAACCCATTTTTAAAAAGATTTCAGAAACACATTAAAAAGAAGAAAAAAATTAGCGAAAAGCCCGAAATCTGGAAATAAAACCAAGAAACCGACAGCCAGAAGAAAAAAAAAATGGGAGAAGAATATAAAGAATCAATGTTTCTTATAAAAGAAAAATAATAACCACAAACGTTCTTTGTATAATAATTATAATACATTATGAAGTGATTACTGTTCTGATTTACATTTTATCCTCCAATGCTTTTATAATTCTTATTGATAGAAATGATAACATGAAAAAAATAATCCTTTTTATTTCACTGATTTCATATTTTAAAGCCAATTAAGGTGAAACATGGTTACAGAGCTCTTATCTCACTCTCACAGCGATTACCAAAAGTATCTTCTTTTCATTGAAGAAGTTTTAATTCAAGGGTCAGTGCTGCCATCTCTGAGATAAAGAGAGAAACTATTTTTTTCTAAAGTTATTACGAAAATTAGTTTATAATATTTAGTCGTTCAGCTTCCTGTATGGTATATGTAACTAAGGGACTCATTCTTTCTTTTCAAGAAAAGCGCTCATTCTATATATTCAATTCAGAACAAAATTGAATAGGTAGTAACTTTGATATTACATTTCATGTTCAATGAAATTCCTTCATGAGTTTAAAGAAAATAAATACACCCTTGGCAAGAAGGGAAAAATAAAGTTTTATTTATACTTGCGCTACTTTATATCAGAAATTCAGAAAATTTCGGGCCATGTTTCTTTTAATTATTTTCATGGCATTATTTCAAAGAGAAGCTAGAAGTTTTCATCAATTTTTGTCTGAGGTAGAAAATTACGGTTTCACAGCTATTTCTGTTTTTGCTTTTGTAACTGTTTATTGTAACACAGAAGTGAAACGGCATTTATTCCTTTAACCATTGTCATTAAATATATACTTCTAGTTGCAAACTTTTTCATTCGATTAGGTACCCAAATATAAGAAAATACTTTAACGTTTGTAGCGTAGTTTAAAAATTACTAAAATAACATTTTTATACTGAAATAGTTGAGAATAATAATATAAAATATATAAAAATATATAATAGAATATATAATTATATTCTATTTTATATAAAAACATAGAAAAGAATATAATAATTATAAAAATTGAGAAAAAGAAAATTACTTTTACATCTTTAAATATTTCTAGATCGTCTATAGGAACATCAATTTTCATGTTCTTATTTGTGAAAGTTTCTGAAATATTAAAAAGCAAATGTATTAACTTGATAAAAAATTATTAATAACTGATTATTTAATTCCAACATTAATAAAATAATAAATAAATAAACATAAAATAGTTGTTCAAAATGAACACTCTGGACATCTATACTTCTTTAAATCGGTGTCACTGTCAAATGTATGTACAGGATATTTCATCAGAAGGCCCAAATTTCAGTGCCCAACGATTACAATTCTTTCAAACACTTGCACTTTATTATATTCCCTGCTTGGTAAGATGCCTTATGTCGAATTATTTGCATTTTTAAAGTCCATAAATTTTTATCCATTTATTTAAATCTTGGTTACATTTCAACTTCCTTTTATTCTCCTTTCGTTGACTGTTTTATAATGTTATAATTTTACTCATTGTTTGGCGCAGTCATGTCAACACCATGGCTCTTTCGCCAGAAAATCCCAAACAAATACACCTTTAAAATAATATTGCATAGATTCGTTCGAATTCATTGCACCATGGCCTTTGAATTTATCAATAACACTCATCTGAGTGTGTGAAGCCAAATCCTATTCGTCCTCTTGAACATATATTTTATCAATCAAAATAACTGAATATGCCGGTAATCATTTAGAATACTATTGTACAAAATTCAACCAACAAAAGAGTTTCTGAAACTGTCACACTACATATTTATAGAAATTCACTACTAATGATGAGCCCTGAATTGTTACCATTTCAGATGTGATAGATTCTAGATTGCCGGCATTTTGGCACTGAGGTAGCTCGTGTTCTGGGAGTCCCGTGTTCGGGTCGCGGTTAGGGCATGGTTGTTCTTCTGTGTTCTGTCTTTGAGATGTGTGTCTATGCCCCCCCCCCAACCCTCGTAGAAAGGGGATGTGCAAGCGAATGTGGTGAGTGGGTAGCAAAGTCGTACTCTTGTCCCCAGTTAGAGCTACTTAAAAAACAACAAGAGACGCTCCTTTCGGCTTAAATCTGCTGTTCTATCAGCGGGGGGCTTGTCCATAGGCAAGTGCAATAAGTAACAACAACACAACAACAGAATTTAGATTAATGCGTCTGATCCGAACAAAGTAACGTTCGTTTGTCCCAGTTGCATTTCTAAGGAAAGATGAATTGAATGTTATCTAAGGTAATGTCCAATAGCAAAATTCTGAGCATCGTCAGTCATGACCCTATGATTATTAATTCGATCCATGAATATCAACTATAAGGATGCCAGTAATACATTAAACATAAATTCTACGTTGCTGGTTTGAGAATGTTGAGTTCTAGACGAACAGTTCGTACATCAGTGTGCCAAAATGTCGTTTTCTGTATCATATGTTTGATGTCTCGTCCTACCCGTTCCTTTCTGGAAGAATAAGGATTTTGTACTTTCCTAAACCGTTCTATAAATCAATTTTCTAGAAGTATGTCGGGAAATCCGAAACGAAGTTTATACAACTAGGTTTGCATTAAGATGACCTGTAGCACAAATCTTAAATATATCGAAACGATCATCGTTACTTAAATAGGACCTTCCTTTAAAAAGCACCCAAATGCAAGCAAAAAATTTTATTTTTTCGCTCATCATTCCAATACGTCTCTGAGATGGCATATATATATATACAGTTTCGTAAATTTCCTTCTTTATAAAATTTATGTGAAAATTGTCAGCGATTCAAAGCCGGGAACTTTATACGTGATTAGATTTCTTTGATGTTATGAAAATCAGATAATTTTATATATGAAAGATTTTTGGTTAGTAATAAATTTGCATTTTTAAAATGTTTTGTTAATATTTGTGATTGGTCCGTCTAAATATAAAAATAATTATATCACTTCAAATTTTGCAGAAGGTAACTTTGTACTCAGATGAATGGAAACGCAATCGTTTCACTCATTGACACATTCATGCTAAGGTAGTTGCGTAGTTGGGGATTTTTCCTCACACAGAAGACAAGTGTTTTCATACAAATGTAACTTTTTGAGAAAAAAAAAATGAAATTCATAATTGTAAGTATACACTGAGAAGCTAAGAAAATAAAACTTGTTCCACTTTTTTGGGAGATAATGCAGTTTTAATTTGGGGGTTTTTATTTCTACTTTTCAAGAACATAATATAGCGCCTTGTTGCACTTTAAAATTAAATTCGCGATTTGCTGTTACGAGATGGTGTTAATCAAATCAGAGAATTGATCTGAAAAACTTATCTATGCTATGAAAGAAAATAAAATAAAAGCGATTTGTATTGATTGAAAGACTATTTCAGAAAGGACATTCGAAACAAATTTAAAATGAAACCATTAAAAAATAAAACTCAATAGTTATGTATGTCATGCATTCAATTAAAACATTTTATCCAAAGTGTCTTATTTTGTAAGTTGCATTTTTTTTAAAATTTGCACCATAAACAAAAAAATGAAGCAATGTATCAATTATTTATCTCAGTTCAACAGTTCACTCAAACACTTTATGCCTTTTCTCTTTTTCTTCTTTTTGAGGTGTCGAATATTCAAACTCTGTCGTAGCGTCTTTTAAAGAAGAAGAAGGTGACCAAATGTTATACGTAACTTCCTCTTTGACATTTTTTAAAGAAAATTTCAGCACGCAGATTCATTTTTATTCAGACATTTTCAGCTATTAGTATACAATTGGATAATTTTTGTATAAGCTACCACGTATAGTATAGTTTTCACTGACTATAATAATAATACACTATTAAAAATAATTGACTCAAATAGATAAAAAAAAGAAAGAAAATGAGCAGGAAAAGTCTAGCTTGCATCGTTGCCTCAAAAAGGATCCTTGCACATTTATATAAAAAGTATGTGGATAATGTAACTCATTTTGTATTTTATATATTTTTAGACGTTATGAATGCTTTATAAGGATGATTGTAGCTATTAATGCTGAAGATTAATTATACCCTTCATTTTATTGGTTTGGATAAATTTTATATGGATTATTAAATATATTATTAAATTTTAGGATTCATTTTATTTTTAATGGATACTTATTTACTATTCTATCAAATAAAATTTAATAATAAAATTTTACTGGTATGTAAAATGCCTACATATTACATATTTACATACTGCTTCCATTGACTTTTTTCATGCGTAGAAGATGCTACTAGCATGTTTGCACAATCCTGATTCAATTATTGTATCATTGCTCACATTTTTCTTTTGTGTGCAGGGGAGGAGGGAAGGACTACCATCAAACCTCACTTCTCATGAATCCGGGCATGAACTTCTCCGAAAAAATATCACGATGATAAGGAAAACACGAAACGGGATTCATTTCCTCTTCAATTTAAACAAATTATAAGCCTTGATGTGATCAGCTTCAGATCTGTCTTCATAAAGGGCTACTAATCTTGGCCTAGGTGCCGAAGAAGAGCAGCGCATCATTGTTAATCAATATCCATCATAATGACTCCACGCTAAATGAGGATCATAAAAAATCTATTATAATTTTTCACTATAATGCAGCTAAAAGAACTGTAGATACTCTGTGGAATGTCAAAGTCGCGTTAAGAAACCACGACCCTAGGGCATTTAGCCGAGTAACATGACCCAAACACAAAAGTATACTTCAGCATCATAGATGCTATCTGGCTTATGAAGTTAGTACCATAACTCTTGTTAAATTGTTGGTAATTCCCAGCATGTAAAGGAAAGCCAACACATGAACGCAAGCTATTTCTGTCTATATGGGATACTTCTCTTCATAAAGTTTCATTCTTTTGAAATTCAGCCACAAAATAACACAATAAGGAATAACCAAAACCTTTTAGAGAAACTTGGTTTTCTCTTTGTTGTGGCCTGCAGATAATGGCCAGGATGTACATTTTCAAAAGTAGTGGCAGGAGACATGAAACAAAATAAAAATGTGAAAAAAAAAGATTTTGAAACTAAGAAGACTGACTCAATCACCAAGAAAAAAGAATGTCGCGTATTATGTAAGAGTGACAACAAAGTTAGTTTATAAACACTGCAATTTGTAGGTTTGAAAAATGAGCCTCAAACTAGCATCGTTTGTAAGAAGAGTGTGTTGAATGCAATGGAGATATTTCATATATAACTACTTGGTATTACGCTTACATGCAAAACATATTAATCACATTTTTGGAAACAAAAGCAAAATATTTGTAGCGTGTGTAGGTTGTCATAATATATAACACATTTTTTTTTTAAAATTTGGACTATATTGTCTCTCATGGTTACAATACTGCTTAAACTGATATTAGAAAATTTTAAATTTTTAATTTGGCTTGTTTATCAATTATAAATATCTGTCTTTATATTAAAAAACTGAATTTGACATCATTTTGTTTCTGCATATCATATGATCTTTAGTTTTCACCATTTGTTATTTATTGTGCTACCAGTAAGTAAATAAATCAATCTTGGCCTGAAATTTGGCGCGATAATGTTTGTCGCAAATTAAAGTCGCTGCAGGGTTCGACTAAGTTCTTAGGTGACTGACTCGCTACTTTTTTGGCTCCATTCCAACTTTTTACTGAATGGACACAAGCTGTTATATTAACTGTTTCGCTTCCCCTAACGATGATGATCCTTAAAACTTATCACCCATGTTAAAGCAGTTTACGAAGCACATGTGACACTAATTGGAATTAAGCCAGATACGGGGTATTTACAGTTCCATACGTAACCGTTAACAGTTCGGAAGGATTGTCACTCCACAGTGTAATTTGTATTAGCTTGAATCTAAAAGTATGGTTATGTTCATCAGTTTTATATAGGTGACTAATACATCTGAGGGCAGAATTTCTGAATATAATCATTTTACAAAAAGGATCAACTTAGGGTTATTCCTTCACTATATTGATCGATTATTTACCATTTATTATATATATATATATATATAACAATTAAAAACTATTCAAGTTTGATACAAGCTTTTTGTGACCTTAAAATGGCTTGATATTAGGCTTTATAATTTGCTTTCATGTTTTTCGTGGGACCTTGGTCTTGATATATCTCATTAAATTACTATACATATATTCGGATATTTCTAATTTGGAGACAAATAAAGGCACTGTGGTTTTAATATATTGATTGTAATGTACCTAGTTTTTCTCTAAATATGATGGATTCTCTTTTAAAACAACTACTGTGTTCATTTCGAATACGAACACATCCTATTCAGGCAAAAATGGACACAATGTTTCTTACTTCATATTCTTTAAGCTTAATTTGAGCTATTTGAATAAATTAATGGAAATATCCTTTTTTTAAAAAATTATATGAACTAAATCTCAATATTTTTATCAGTTTCTTTTAAAATAGTAATAATTCAAATATATTAAAAATTATATTTTTATGTTTATGCCATTATATAAATAAAATCCTCTGTCCATGACTGTATTCACAGTATAGTGAAATGTTTTTCACTGAGAAATTGTAGAAGTACATTTTCTAAGTATTTTATTCAAGAGCGGTTTTCATATGTATTTTCTACATTTCATGCACACATTTTAAATTATTTTGTCTGATCTTTATAGTTGCGACAATATAAGTAGAAGAGGGTTCCGGAAGTAGAATTTCCAAAATACTTCAAATACTAATTTAGCTGCAGCTTCTTGACGTAAAAGTATATCTATTTTGCATTATGGTTTTGTATTAATACCTTAACTAGAGATTCAATAAAAAAATCGCCATCTTCTCTATGAGTTTTGTTTCTCGTTAGGATATACTTCCCGGAATAGTATATACGCAAGCATATTTAAAAATATCAAATACCGTTGAAATATCAAACATTTAAAAATACAAAAACTGGCCAAGTGTGAAATATTTTGAAAAGATAATAAAAAATCCTTTTATATATTGTGTTGACAGTATATTTTGTATAATTATAATCATTTTTTTCTAAGATTCTGAAGTGTCAACTATTTTTTTATAAAGCACTTTGAATAACGAAGCAACATGAAGTATATTTACTTGATCAAAATAAAGAGGTTTAAATGCACGTTCCATTCTTTTCACATGTAAAAATGTTGAAAGCGGACCTTATATACTATAGTAGAAAGTAGAGACAGAACTCTGTCTTTGGTTTTAATTGATTTTTTCCCTCAAGAAACTACACACGGGAAAACACAAACAAGTTTTGCGATAGTATGAAATTGTAACTTTCCATACATTCTGCAGTTAATGTTATCCTTAGTAAAAGATTGAAGATTTTATTTTTCAAAACACTAAAATGAAAATAATAGGGATTGAGAAAAGGAAGAAGGAATTAGTGCATTACTAGGTTTTAATAATTTTAAACAAAATGGTAAATGCGAAAGTAAAACAAATAATAAAAGTTACAAAAGAAGAGTAGAGATAAAATAGATAGAACAAATTTTTTTCAAGCACATTTCGTATTTCTCTAGGAGCAAAATTTATAAAATGAAAAGGTTTAAAAATAAATTTTAAATGTAATGCCACGGATGCTCCTGAAACTTTTAGCGGCGTCTGCAACTTTTTAAATTCCCTGCCACTGTGACGCCAAAAAAGAAATGCGAAAAAAGTTTTATTAAGCGGATACGCCTCCATTTATTTACACCGGAATGCACTTAATGGCTGTTTGAAAATACGTGAAGGGAATATAACCGAAAAATAACGGGCAATGCGCAATATTTTTTTCCTGGCCATGAATATTAAAAAAATAAGAATAAAAATGCCTTGATAAATCCTTTTTTTTATTGGTGTACTAGAATCTTCTACTGAAAATCCTTCCATGTGTCTTTCCCAAAGTCTGCTCGTTGCGCTTGCCATAGTAAGATACTGCTCATAATTCTGGTATAATTTTGAAAACAGGAAAAATTATTTTTTTATATTTTGATGCTTTAGATTTAAAAAAGAAAAAAATATTAATATTGAAAAGCTTTATCTTATCTGTCTTCATATTCAGCAAAAAACGTTTTCTCTTATTAGTCTTCATATTGAAAAACCAAGAAACCAAAAATTCAAAACTTCATAAAATCACAAACAAATTTATAGTGCAGCAATAGAAGGATAAAAATTCTGATACAGAGAATCAATTTAAATGGAAATTATTTACAACAAATAATTTTTAGAGTATTGCTATAGCATAGGTAACATAAAAATCAATTTTATGAATTATGTAAAACATTTATTTGATTTGTTTTTGAAAGTTTCACCGCCATTGAATAAAATTTGTTGTTATTTGTTTGGTATTAAATTATTTTATTTCCTATCTAAGAAAATTGCCTGAACCTTTAATCGATAATGAGAAAGAGATTCAGAATATTTTAACGGGTTATAGCATCTTTTTGTATCAATCTGTTTTTATTATTGCACTTTGGTTATTTCATGTCATTTCGAGAAACTGTGAGGATATCTCTATTAGCTTTTTAAATATTTACAGAGATTGCGAAGCTCTCGAAGTCAAAGAGTAACTTTTCCTTTTTGAGGGATCGTATACTATATTCATTTCTGATTTACATGCTTAATCTTCTTGAATCTGAGCTTTAACGGTCACTATGATGTACTAATTATCTAAGTAATAACTTTGTTTTCAGATCAGGCAATTTGAATGTAAAAGGAATTTTATTAATTTTAAAATTAAATTTATTTGATTAACATAAAGTTTGACTATAGAATGAAAGAGGCTGCTCATTGTAAATTCTTCTAATTGTATTCTTGTGATTCTTATATATATATATATATATA
>JAOUZG010043367.1:397270-408443 GCA_026289955.1 Argiope argentata | reverse complement strand
TATATATATATATAATTGTTTAATATTTTCCCAAATTATTCTTCACTTTATACTATTTTGTAGATACTTTGGCAATTACAATTAAAAAATAAACTATTAAAATGACAAAATGATGTACCGTCTTGAAGGGTTAATGAGAGTCACCATTCGAATGCAAAGGGTATATATATATACTCACTCGTCTACTAAATTTGTAGATGGAGGAAGCGAATGAAGTATCGCCTGAGTCTTAAAATTATGAATTTCGTTCCAAAACAGATCTTATAATATTTCAAAAAACAGGTCTAGTTTGAAGTTGTACAACACCTAACTGTGAAATCAACTTTAGTTTAGCTAATATAATTAAACCAAACTTCTCAACATCATCGCGAAGACTACCCGATACCTCAGACGGAACTCCGACATTTAATGAGCACATTCCCGGCAATCAATAGGAGGCATCCTTTGAATAACGCTTCTTCTTCGCCGAGCCCCTGAAACGGCAGTTTGTAATCGGAAGCATTCCAGGGGCACCTTGGCATCATTATGCGACGCCTTCCAGCCACCGAACTTTCACTGAATGCGCGTCGTAAAAGGGACGAAGTGTATTTAATGAGCAGACCATTACGGCAATCGCGGCAGTGAACAGTCTTCAAACTCCTGAACCGCGCGCGCAGTCCAACGACCCCCCGATGGACTCATCACGCTGATGGACGGCCAATAACTTGAGAAAGTTATTTTTATCAGAATCTATTAAACACAGGCGAACTCGTGACGGGATCGAAATGAAGTGTTTTTAAAAAGTGATAATCGCCTTATTTTGCGCCTTTATTAGCATATGTTTAGGAAGGGTCATCGCATCTTTAATGAAATTCAGAACGGTCAATTTCAAAATGATGGCATCCACATATGGCACGGGAGAGTTTGCTTTGAAACGGAGCAAATTCTTTAGTGGATAATTTCTTTTGCAATATCTCTCATTTAATAATGAAAAAAGAAAAAACGATTTTAGACATCTCATCGTAAGAATAGTGGAATGATAATGCTTTAGGACGGATTCTCTAGATTTATTGCATCAGCCGTTGGAACCTGTAATATATGTAGCAGCTTTGGATGGTAGTAAACTATAAAAATATCCCTAATCCTTAACTGGGGAGGAGAGAGTTTAGGATTCAACTGGAGAGGGGCGGTCTTCAAGATCGCCTTTTCTTTACACTCAAAGATTTTCTAATGATAGTGTTAGTAAGAAATTCAAACAATATAATCTGCAGATACGTTTCTGGATATTTAAGTATGTTTTAGAAATTTTTCAAAATATATTATTATTGGGAAAAATAGCTGCGTTTGAACATACATTATCTTTTCAAATTGCATGTTACAACAAATAATATCCTTGTAAAAACACAATAATTTTTACTTTTTGAATCATATTTATTTTTCCTGTATGAAAAGATTTATAGAAACCTATATAATGAAGAATTTAACAAGCATATGAAAAATAAAAAAAATATGACAATGCATAAATTGACCTTTATATTATCGACATTCTACACAAACTTGTGAACATTCATAGAAGGGTTTTCAAGGTTATATTAAACATATAGGAGAAATACTAGAATAGAAATCAGCCTGTGATTCTGTTGATATTTACCTTGGTATATTAACATATCTTTTTAAAAAAATCAAAATTAATTAATTCATTAATTATATTTGGCCATACATATCAGAATCAGACCAATTAGAATTTTCCTCAAAAAATCTGTACAATTATTCTCATCACTAGAATCACTTTCTGCTTCATTTAAATGTCTCTGAATCTCGTCTTCATAAGGGGTTCAGTAGATTGGATGGAAATTCAAAAAACAAATTTTAAAGTCATCTACTAAGATTTATATAATATTGGAACACAAAAAGAGAGGTGCGGTCTAACAGATGTCGCGCAAAGAAACAGCTGAAACATTTATTTTAAAAAACAGTTGAAAAGTGTACGATTAGTGAGTGTCATCAAACACGAAGCTAAGTTGCCAATACATTTCATTGAGCTAAAAACAGAATAGGAGTGACTGAATGGCCAACCTTAGCGGTCTGAGATAAGGAGTAACTTTTGCTTAAAAGTGTGGGACTAGTCAATAAATTCAGAATCAGTTTATTCATAATTTTCCTCTTTTATACCGCACAGTCATATAAATTAAATATATCGCTATAATGCTGCATCCAATATTACTTTTGAAGAATTTAAAAAATTTAAATCAGAAAAGATACATGGAAATAAATTGTTGTGGGTGGAAAGCTCATGATTTGAATCTTTCATTGGAATAAAATAGTAATTATGTTTTATCATGTTTATAGGTTACTAAAGATAAACTCGAAATTTCCATAAATATATAAGCAATTAAAACTCTAATAAAAAGATTATATATCTTTCTGGATGTTACTGAATTAGTAATCAAATGCTAATTTAGTCAAGTCTCAATTAATAGTAAAAGTCAATAAATTTACCTTTCGGCAGTCTTTATTATAATCGTGGATTGTGACATTTAGTGTAAATTTGAGAGTTTGAAGTTATTATCACACAAATACATTATTTAATTTGGAGTAGAATGCTAAGTTTAGTGGGTCATTTTACTTCAAGGAGCATGCATTTTTCTATGCGAGGATCTATTATCAAAAGCATTTATTACTTTCTTTATCAATAGTAATCAATGTATTACAATTCTGATAGGTATTTTAATTTGCATTATAATGTGCATTTATATATTTCGGCAACAACATATATTGGAATGCAAACTTTGTTTTATTTTGAATTACTTAGAAAATTGAATTATTATTCAAAAACATTTCTCATAGATATGTCTTAACCTCTGAAAGTATGTTTTAATCTGAGATATTTTCTTACATTAGAAAATATTAAATTTAGTTGATCTTACTTAAATACTGAAAGTTCGACACACACACACACACACACACACACACACACACACACACACACACACACACACACACACACACACACACACGCACACATGCGCGCGCTCCCGTAATGTAATGCGTGTGCATTACAGCAATTTTTTTATTCATAACAGCTGGTTCCTTCTTTAATTTTAACCTTTTATCTCCTGAAAACTTTCACACAATGTAAAATCTATCAAAAATGCTTTTAATGTTTCTTTCTTCTTCTTTTTCTTCCTAGCTTTATTTTAGAAAGCCTCTTTTTCTTTTAATTGATTATATTGCAGAAGTCTTAATATTTTGCTACTGAAGATGCGCTGAAATAGACCATCGATATATGTTTAAATGGTCGTATTTTGAGAAGCTTTCTTTCTCTACTAAGAGAGAAAAAATCTTTTTCCCCCGTCTCCATTTTTATCTGCATTTTATTTGAACATTCTAACAGAAATTGATTTATATTGTTCAGGGGGTTCATATTAAATATTATTAAATAAAATGCATTAGTGTATTAATTATAGAAAGGATGTATTAATTCAATAAAAAAGATATTTGTTCTATAATTCTGAAATACTTAAACGTTTAAATTACACGTTATAATTATTACGTATTACGCATATAAATCAAATGTTTTTATGTGATGAACTTTAAATAACTTAAACAAATGTTCTTTGCTAGGATTCTTATTTTGTCAAAATAAGTTCACATTTCTTGATGCAAATCTCTAGATTTTGCTCCATAGATATTTTACCTAATAAATCCAATTTGGGAGGGGGGATATTCATTTCTATTTTGCAATACATTTCTGAAATTAGATTGGCTTTCAAAACCTTCTTGATTTTTGTTGTTCATAATATACCCATATGTAAAATCAAAGGTTTGAAATTTGATGGAAGTTAAAAGAATGTCTGGATGTCTTTCAGCCGTTAGGTGCAAAGAATTGATTTATCGCAAAGCAACAATGTCTCATGTAGTACAATCATCTTTCCTTTAAATATGTAGATACCTTCGCCCATCATCTTAATGTTGATATTAGCGACACTTAAGGGTAGGGGAATGTTACCCTAACACGAAATACTGATCGATAGGCGTCGAAACGTAATTAGCTCATTTAGATTCGTCATGCTTGCTAATAAGGCCTTTTCTGACAAATACGTGTCACATCAAATATCTGCGTTGACGCCGTCTCCCTGCGCGGTGTTGCTTTCAAATGGTAATAACGCGGTCTGAATGCTTAATGAGTGATAGGTTTCATATGAGCCTATGAGTTTGTTAAGCATTTATGCATCCTTATTCATGAGATTCAATCGCTGCAAGACTGAGTTCGTCTCTGATTTTTATGAGCGCCGAAATCATCCCGATAAGATTTTCCCTTCGTTCTGAAGAATGTTTGCTGATTTATCGATGCCTATGAACTAATGATTGTCTGCCTATTCATATCAATTAATATAGTTAATGCATATAAATAAGACCGTATCTTAATGTATATAAATTATGCTTTTTGAATACTTTATTAAAAATGTGTAAATCTTTATATGAAGGGAGCTAACATTGTATTAGATTAATACAATTTCTACACTGCACAAAAGGTTTGATGCATCAATTGCATTATTGTTAACATGCAGTATCCTTTTAATAAGAGATAAGGGGGCTTTTTAACAGTTTTTGAACAAACCCTTGGAGTTTTAAAATGTGTTTAAGATTTCTTTACTTTAACTACTTATTCATAATTTGCATCAAAAATATTAAATTATTTTGCTAATTTTAACACCAAAACTAGTTATTCATACTTTTTTGGTTCTGGCTATTTGCCTCATTATTTTATTAATTAAAAGACAGAAACTATTAGTTAATTATTTTCACTTGGCATGCTGGTAATAAATATTATCAAGTGATTTATTACGAAGTAAGACAAAATTATTTTATCGATAAACATAAAAGTCAGTCCGAAAGACAAAAATTGAGGAATTCAAGCAAATGGTTGATTGGTTTTATAATACAAATTTTTTCCAAATTTTCCTCTTAGGTGCTCACTTTTACTCAGTGTGTACATGTGTTCCCATCTGGAGTTACCCTGGGAATTTTCCTTATCCCAAGTGATCTGTCTCGCCACCGGGTTTCCCTAGAGATCCTTACTTTTCTAATTTCCATTTTCATGAGTTCAGTTGATACTTCATTTCTATTTGAGTTTAATCCAAGTTTGATATTAAACCAATATCTTAACCTTGCATGACGATCTGTTTGGAGCAAAATGGGATCCTGGGGTCACTTCGCATTCCTTTTGGCCCATGTCACTCAGTAAGCTGGACTACAGGAATGAGCCTGCTCTTGTAGGTCGGCTAGTAGTGAGCTTCTTTGCGAACAAGAGACCCCCTGCTTGAGGTCCAAGTTTGCATTCCGTGTTGAATATATATCCTTTTAAGTATAGGAGTACCTTAGGGGTACTCCTATACTTTAAATGTGTATTATTGGAGTACCTTAGGGGTATATATTTACACGAAATATGTATTTCGTGTACATATATACCCCTAAGGTAAGTACTGTGGATGGAAAATTTCAGGGCCTGTGGCTGCCTTTCCTTGTTGGGTTCCGTGGGGGGGGAAAGGTGTACCGGGAGGAAAAGCCGTTTTTTTTCCTTATATGTCCCCAAAATTTTAGTCCCAACGGAAACATGCGCCCGTCAACTTCTCTTGTAAAGGAGTATCATGCGGAAGTTAAATTTCTTATAGTTAAAAGAAAATATGGATATTTTGATGTATCAGCAAATTTGACTAACAAAGCAATAAAAAGAAATGTTGGTGAAGTTAAATCTATAAAAAATAGTGTAAATGCGACAATCATGGTTGAAGTCTCATCCCAACAATATGCCCCATCTATAATGAATAGGAAAAAGATTAGCAATTCTAACGTATTTGTTACTTCACATGCCAAACCCAACCAATCTAAAGATGTATCTCAGAATCACAGCTACAAAATGGCACAGATGATGACATAAATGATGATTTGAAGAGTCAAAATGTTATAGAATAAAAAGATCCAAATTAAAAGAGATGGGAAATCCATTCCACCAAAACACTGAACTTTTATTTTCAATCCCCTTACAGTCCCTAACTCTGTAAAAATAGGATCGTATCCTTTCAGATGCTTCAAATGCTAAAGGATAAAAAAGTATTTGGAATGGGTTGAAAAATATGGACAAAGATCACAGAAAATTTAAACTTGTATTGCTTCGCTATTATTTTTTTTTACTAGGTCAAGGGCGGAATCAAGTTAAAAAATATTATCATAAATATAATGCAATATAATTGAAAGTCGAATTGTATTAATTAATGTGCATTGGCTTTTAAAACAAATTTAAAGTCGAAGAGAATTCTACTAAAATCAAGTAAGTTCATATAGCCCTAAATTCGAAATATGCATTTAATCAAGAATATGTGTGCGTTTCTTTTTTTTTCTTGGACTTTCATATCAACGAGAACTATTCGCCTCGACTCGATCTCATATCAGTTTCCTTTTAATCCAGGCTTCAATTTTTGTAACGAACAATTTGGAGAAATTTGAAATATTCTTGAAATATAATCGTTTATATATTTTTACCTTAACAGCGTCTTAATTTCTTTTCTATTAAAAATCAGCACTGACATTTCCTCTCCTTAAGCTTCATTTTACGGTGGATGTAACTCTTGCATACAATATATCAAATATAATTACATTCGTTATGTTTAATAATAATAAGCTTAGTCAGAACTCATTTGCTATATTTAGGGACATAAACGTTAGCCAAGATCAAATTGTAGCTATCTTGAAGGACGGTTCCAGCAATGATCGGAATATATCCATTGTCCTCAAATTAAAGCTGAAGTCCTTAATTGTAGGTAATAATACAATTAACGGAAACCAGCGAGCATATGGGATGGGAAATGGTTTCCCCCGTGGATTTCCTTATCTAATTACTGGAACGAATCAACAACCGATAGCGTACAGAGCTCCACCCACCACCCAGCCTTCTAAACAACAGGCTGGAAAGCTTCTCCAAAGAAACCAAAGATTCGATTGAATGAACCTATAATTGTGATGTTTTTCGGATCTCCATGGTTACGATATTCAAGTGTACTCTCGAAGAAGGCAGTGACGACACGGAGTAATCCACCAATCCAATAAAGGATGATGGTCTCTATTTCACAAATCTTACAGAAGTGGACGAACACATTAAGTACTGAATGGACAAGCAACGCAACGAAATGGTTAAAATCAAGAACTGGAAGCAAAGAGATTTATATTCACAATTCTGAACATTGAGCATGGAGATTGGTATTTACAAAATTCATAATGCTAAACCTAATTCCATGATTACTAAAATTATGTACTTGCATTTGGGAATAGATTAGACTTATAAAAACACATCGTATCATAAAAAGGTTGGGGGATAGGAATAGAAGACTCATTGCCAGTGAATTAACTAACCAACAAGAATACAGTAGATAAATTGAATCATTGAATTATTGGAATTTAAAGGAGTACAATAACAAAACTGCAGAGATATCATCAAAATAAATTTGCCTCGCAAAGGACGGTTACAGTTTTCATCGCTTGGTCTCAAATAAAATGTTTTAAAAGGTTTGTTGCTATTTGTTGAATCACTCACACAAGTGCATTTGTCATGCAACGAATAACTTTTAAAATTATTATTTGCTACTAAATTTCTTTGAGCTTTTCTACATTATTTGAGGAATGATAGTAACATATCAGGTCCATTTCAATCAAAGTTAGTATACTTCCTTCATTAAAAAAATCCAATCTCGAAACACAGTAAAAATTTCCAATGAACCGAGCCGAATGAGGAGGGCTGGAGGGCAAAGTGAGAACGAAATGCTTCTTTCTCTTGTCAGCCATTATGAAGCAGTGCATCGTCTCTGTAATAAGATAATAATTTGTAAATATTCTTGAAAGGCCAAATTGACTTCCGTTTCTAGAAGATCTTATAAACGTGTTTTCAGAATTTTGAGTGATGAACAATGCATTCATCAAGGAAGTCGTCAGTAAATCGACTAAGCACTTGATCTAAATGAAGAATCTCTTGGTGAAAAATGGCATTTAAATTACTCCTTATTCGAAAGTTTACAGCATTCTTTATCCTCTTTAAGGAATGTAACTAGATTCGTCTTCCATTAAAATCTCTAAGCTATGAATTGTTGCCAAATGCCATACAGAATCAACGCATTGAAGAAGAATTGGAGCGTGATAACTTTCAGATTTTCCAATTCTAAAAAAATAATCCGAAATACAAGCTGATCATTATTAAAGCACCAACTCTATACAAAGAACTACTCAGTGTAAAGGCTTCAAAATTCTTGAACAGTTTACGCGAAAAATAAATAGTTCCCGAAACATCAATAGATGGCGCCTCCACACTGTCGATTTATTTACATTTATGCAAGATGAAATGCTTCACATTGGTCTCTCGTTCGGCAGTTCCTTCGGCAATATTTTACTAATGATAGAGTAATAAGTTGTGCGTTTTATGCAGCCTAACCATCTCGTCTACACATCTTTATCAATATGACTTTGACTTTTCTTAAAAAATCTTGTTTATTAAGAACATCTGTTGTTGCGGTGCTCTTGCCGTGGGCAAGCCCCCACTGATACGATCAGCAGATTCATTTAAACCTAAGAAATACGTCTCTTTGTTTCACATATAGCGACATCTAGGGCCAAGAGTACGACTTAGCTATTCACACGTCACAACCCTTTTTAGGGGGTCGGACTTCATTCAAGCAAATTCATTCATTCATCTCAGATCGTAACATATACCTGGAACTGAGAACGATTACCTCTGGCCCAGTACCCCAAGTGGTATTACTCTCGACATTAAAGACTTTGCGACCACGAATAGATTTAACGAGTGCCAGCAGCCATACGCTTAGGCTAAGGGCCGGTGAGCTTCGAACCCTTAGCCTAAGGAGTACGAGTCCAACACTCTACCAACCAGGCCATTCTAATCTTGACGGATTTGGAAGACAGTATCACTCTGTATGTGAGAAGCATCTCAAGCAACCAACTACGATCGACGATTGAATAAACTGTGCATAGAATGGTGACTTTACATCTGGAAGAAGGGCAGGGCCTCACTAAAGCAAGGGCATACGGGGCAGTTGCCCCGAGTCCCCACATAAACAGGGCCCCCCAAATCGAATAGAAATTTTATTTTACGTTTCCTTTTTTCATGAAGGTTCTCCATTACTTAAGTAGTAAAGAAGAAGGGGCCCCAATAAAGTTTTTGCCCTGGGCCCCAAATCGGGGAAGTGGGTCCCTGAAGAAGGGAATGATATTGAGAAGTTTCCCTGCATCGATACAGTCCTTCTGGTTAAACGTTTGATACTCTCGAATAAATTGTTTTACAAATAAGTATTTTCAGCATTTTCACCAAATTTTTGTTTTAAAGAGCCATCTGTTGATGTTTCTGGAAATGATATTTTTTTCATGTAATCCATCTCCTTATCTTTTGAATAATCTATTCAAGAATTTCGGAGACTCTACAGCCTTAATTTTGGAGCAGTTTACTGTATAGAAAACTGAGAGTAGGGGTGTCTTAATTTTGACCACATTGTATTATTTCTCTCTTGATTGTCAATTTAGATTCGATTATTGAAAATTCTTATTAAAATAAATACCTTTTTTCATAATCAGTTGCATTAGATCTCTGCTCTCAATGAATGAATGATTCCCACTAGGAATTTTAAATGTAAAAAATCAGGTTGATGTCAGAATCAATTTTACACTTAATGCAATTGAGAAAGTAGTGTGGGAATCAAATTGACTTTATTCTACTGTATATATCCATATATTTCAAGTAAAAATTAAAAAATGTTAACTGAAATTTGATTCTGATTTCTTATAGCAAAAATACTGTCAAAATTTACCTACAAATGAATTAAAATATGGCTCCGAGCAACTTCTGATGAAGACAAAATAATAAACCGAAACAACTACACTCTGTAATGGTAATTGGGATGAAGGAATGATTGGGAGCAATGAGAACAATACACAGAGTTCAACCCTTAGAAAGTTAGGAATCATTTGTCTTCATCCATGGAATCTAGAGGAAGAAGTTAAAAAGTTGCTGTTTTCAGTAAAATGTATGTTGTTTTTTAGGTTGCAACCGTATTAAAATATAAAATCAGATTTTCATTGATGAATTGAATTTCTGCATCCTTTATTTGCAAATAAGTTGTTGATATACATTACTTAGATCTGGAGAATATAACGATTGTAACAAGAATTGATTTTCAATTTTAATTTTATCTCGTAAAAACAGTTTGGAGATATAAAATATATCTTGTAATTTTTAGCGTGAGGAAATTAGGAATATCTTCTTTATTCAATAAAAACACTTTTATTGTATTTTGAATTATTTATTATAGGACAGGAAGCGTTTTGTAATTCTAGGAATGCAAGAATATCCTGTTTTATCAATATAATTTCATAAAATAATAACAGCTGGTGTTTTTAATGATGCTATTTACATAATAATACTTTTCACGTTCACAAAATTCATTATCAATTGTGATTTGATACTGATTGTCATCGATTAAAGAAGAAAAGAAAAATGAAAACTGAAAAAAAAAACATGACGTTGATAAGAAAATGTGAAGATGGCAATTTTGACTCATTTTAATAAGAAACGAAGCTCGTGGGGAGAAACTTCGAACCTTTCATGGTTGATGTTTTCACCAAATATGCATATTCGAATCCATTATATTGAAGGTGGGAAAATTAAATTTCATTATCCTTGTTATTGGTTCTTGTAAGGGATTGATAAACTTGATGGGGATGGACTTAAATGTTAAAGATTTGAAGATCACCAGTTTGTCAAAAATAAAATCCATTTTGAGGGTTAGGGACAATTTACAACTGCCTAAAGATAATATTATTAATTCTTATCATTGAATGCATTTTTTTCACGCAGGACAGATGAAGAAAATTATTTGAACTGGTGATTAGTTCAATCAACTGAATTTGCAATTGAAACTTGATTTTCTGTTGATACATTCAATTAATGGTTTCATTTTCAATAAAATTTCTGAATATTATACATTATCTGTTGTTGTCTCATAATGCTCAGAAATCTCTGTGTCTACAAAAGTTCATTTCTAAAATTGCTTTCTCTAAATTGCGTAAAGAGTGGTATTACGTTCATAAAAATTTGACGTATTAAATAATTTGGAAAAGAGAGCATATTTTTTCTTAT
>JAOUZG010043367.1:359207-396870 GCA_026289955.1 Argiope argentata | reverse complement strand
TATATATATATATATATATATATAACTAGGACATTGGGATATATTTGGGAGAGCAAAATAAGTTTTGACAAGAACTAATTTCTTAACTTAGTATTATATTTAAATTACTTTCGTTATTGTGATAACATATGTTCTATTTTACTCCATATTAAGTGGAAGAATATCGGAGTACTTTTGAAAGTCACTGAAATTAAGGTTGTTTAATTATTAAATCAATTCGGGAAAATGCATTGATTAATGAACCTCTATAACATGATTTGCATTCATATAAATTATAAACTTATTTCCTTTCGAAATAGGAAGATTTCGCGTTTATATAAAATTCTTTTTTTTTTCAATTCCCTTTTATTGGCAATGAAATTGAAAATATATTTTGTTTTTGTTTTTGCACTTTAATGAATAAAAACTGCAATTTTAAGAGGAGAAATTTATGTTCGTAACCTTGTTTACTGTAAATAATTCATATTGAAAGTTTGACACTTGAAGTGGTTTCTAAAAGGTATTCATTTCATTTCCGTATCGTGAAAGTGTTAAATTATAATTATTTCAACAAACAATCTAATCTATATATCTATATATATATATATATATATCTATATATAAGCGAAATACCACTGACTCATCACGAGATATCTGAAACTACACACCCAATTGATTTGAAATTTTGCATAGTTACTCTTTGCACGATGTAGACGCTCACTAAGAATGCATTTTACGCAAATCGTATCCCACGGATTTTCATATTTTAGAGCTTATAATAGCTAAAGTAGGAAAATAGGTAACAAAATGACTCTTTTTTTTCTCATGGTCATTTTTATGTGGTGTGTTCAGAATAAATTCACCAAAGGATCTCATCGGTCTTAAAACCGAAAAGTGTAAGAAGAATGTTTTTTTACGGAGAAGTTTTGTGAAATTAAGTATATTCGCGTACAGTTTTATAAATTATATTTAACTGCTATCATAAGTTTCATTAAAATAAAATTTAATAGCTATTAGAAATAAATTATGCGTTGAAAAATAAATATGTTGTTGCTATTTCAAAAATTGCTGTACATAAAAAATCAATGACAAATGATTAGAACTGATTAAAATTTTTGATTTAGTAGATTAAAAAAATGAGCAAACACTTGAAAATTCCCAAGATATATCGCTAGTTTATGCAGGAAATTTTTTTGGTGTAGGCTTACTGGGGATTCCATAATGTTAAATAAGGGAGACGCGTCCCATTACAGAGCACCTCATGGGTGATGTGGAAATTTGTGTATGAAAGATTCGCTGACTTGTTCTATATTTCCTGACTTTAAAATTTTAAAATTTACATTGATTATCAATTCTAAATTAGACATTTTGTTAACGTAAGAAATCTAGGTTCGCGCTCAGGTTAATAGAATGACCAACAAAGAGGGCGGGTATCAGCTAGTAGTTTATATACAATCTGGAAATGAGTATGGCAATTCTTTTAAAATTACTTTTTTCATATTTTGCTATTTGTGTAAAAAGAAATTTTTTATTTTCATACATACACGTTGTAATGTTAATTCTTTACTTTTCGATTAAAGTTTAAATAAAATGAAAGTCTCTTAGCTTTGATGATTAAATAAGTTATTAGTTTCCCCAATTTTTGTTAATTTGCATTTTTTTTCTGTTCACTCCTTTCTGAGTTTTCTGTTAGTGCCTTCTTTCTTTATCAGAAAATTTAAACTTAATGAACAATATGATTAAATAAGATTGTGTTTGCTTTCTTGGCATTGCAATTGGATATCTACAGATAATCATGATTGGTGAAGATAATTATGTTTCCCAAGTAGAAGTACTTTTCTAGCTGATAGGTTGAGAGTAAAACCGCTAATGATCAAAATATTTATATCTCTCGCATAATTAAAACATAAGTCATGTATTAAAATCATTTTTTTCTGATCATACGTTCTCATTTTTTTATTTACCTCTATTATTTATTTATTTTTAGTTTCAGGCTCTGTAAAAGAGTAACAAATGCTTATTAGCGTACCGAAATTCCGATTTTATAATATAAATATTGAAATTCCTTAATGCAAAGTAAAAAAAATACGTTTCAAACTATTTTACATTTATTTAAAAATTTCGTTTTACAACTTAACTGCTTTCAAGGAAATTTATAAATATTAACGAAATGCCCTTGAACATTTGCAAATCAATAACTCTGTCGATCAATATCAGCCTTATAATGTCTTGCAATCGCGATATTCAGTTATGTTGGAGAGTTCTAATTTGATATTTTTAAGGGTTTGGGGGTGAGAAATGGACAAAATTATTGAATTTCCGATGGCGAGTTAAAATTCCAAGAGCTACAGCGGTTAATCAAGTGATCCGTTTCCTCTTACAATCGCAGCGATTAAACTTTGTTCAAGCTAATAGGCTTAATAGCGGAGACTGGAGTGTTGCATTTTCGGATTAGATGTAACTCTTAATCGATTTATAAATAGTTTTGCTATCGAGTGCTTAAATTCGTATTAATGATTTAAATTCCGAAATTAAATAAGACATTCCTGTGTACTTAGTTCCACACTACTTATATCAGAGCATGTCTTGAAATCAGTATTCTTTTAAGCATTGTTTTAAAAACAGCAGAATGAAGCCAATAATATTGCATATAAGAAATTATAAGAGTTATATATTTTCTGTTAAGGGCTGTATTCATTCCTACAAGTGCTTTAATAATTTTCTCTCTTCGATTTTCTACATATTTTAATCTTATTAAACTTTCGCTATTCTTACTCATACAAAAGTTCAAATTAAGACCGTCGAATGATGGAACGTGGCTCGTACCAAAATCAAATTATAAATACAAAATTATTAGAGGCTAAATTTAAGTTTATATTTACACAAGTCCCTCGCTTTTTAGCAAATATATTTTTCTTATTAAAATATACGAGAATTTAAAACATGAAGAAAAAAAAAGATCTGGTATGTTCTAAAATTCAATAAAGTAAACGGAATCTGTGGTACCTGTTATCAGTGATATAGGAAGAGTTTTCTTTTGGAGTTCTAGCCTAAACATTTAAGAAACAGAATATCAAGACATAATAAACTTTAAGAAATTAAATTGGATTGTTTAGGATTTCAAAAAATCATTTTTTTTTTCATTGCAGATATTTTTTTGTCGTCGGAAAAGCCTTTAGTTTCAAATTTCGTTGCACATTCGTGCAGTCGAACAGCGCAGAAGCAACGCTGTAGAAACAGAACACGTCTCCTGTAAGAAATCCTTTATTTTGCGATTTTCTGCAGTTAAAACTGTTGTAAAATCTCATTGGGGGGGGGACTTCGTAATTGAGGATGAGAAGGCTCCGGCATGGTGGTTTGTTCTCCCCACCCTAATGGGTACACGAAAGAAAGGGTGTTTGGTTCCTCCCATCGATGACGGGATGTATTTCCTAAGTCTACGTATATTTATTCCTGGTAGCTTTAAACAATTCTATGCTATAATACTACTTTCATTTCTATTAATTTACTAAAATGTTGGTGATTTTTTATATCACAATTGAAATTTATAAATATTCCAAAAGTTTTCTAGAATACTAGAGCTAGGTACTTTTACGTTAGCCGGGCGGAAGCGAAAAGTCTCTAAAAATTTGGCAAAATTCTACATTATTTGGCATTTTTTGCTTTAAAATCGCTGTGAGAAATTTGACGGAATTCTTTATTATTTATCGATTTTTTGCTTGCGCCCGGCTGACGGAATAGTGCCGCTAGCGCTTATGAAATATAAAATAACATATTAAAATAAACTGAAACGTAATTTAAAATGTCATGTTAAATTTCATCAAAAAATTATTTAATACTCATTTAGATAAAATAATAATATTTTTAAAGTATTTAAGTATTGTTAATAATTATTGAATTTTGTTTTGTTTTTTTAATGTTAAGTGTAACAAGAAAATTGAGCAATTCTCAGTTGATGAAACTGAGTAAAAAGTCAAATTTCATAATATTTCAGTAATACGTTTTTAGGGCCAAATAATCTAACGAGAAATTCTTTTTTTCATTCAAAGCACTTTTTTTTTCATCCGGAATACAAGTCTAGATAATGGATTAGAAATCAGCTATTGATTCACAAGTAGAGTGGGCTTTATGTATATGTTGAAATCAATACGAACATTTTTTTTTTAATTTTGCAACAGAAAAAATATATTTTAATTGTTTATTGATTATTAAAAGGAGATAATAACTCTTATAATAACAAAGGTTCTGGTATTTTATCACAAGTATTTTAATTATCATTATTTAATATGTATATCAAATATATATACCTTAAAAATTGGGTGAAAAACCTATTCTTAGAATCTTTGAGTAACTTTCCTTCCACTAATCCAAACATTTATTTAAAAAAATTCTTAATTTGAGAATCCTCTACAAAGTAATTCATTTAAAATACATTTTTTCCTTTGTAGATATTATCTTATTAATTTCATTTACCAATCATATATTTGTTCGAACTAATAAAAATGGAAATATAATAATATAATGTTAAAATGAAAACACTATCTTTCTATTATTCTTTCTCCTATTGTCAAAGTGTATCGTCCGCCGACGTCTCAATCTATCTTTGATTTGATCCAGGTGCTAATAAATCTGCATTAACAGCCACTCCATCAGTCTCTTGTGAATCAGCCAACGCTAATTTTAAAAATGGCCCCGAGCTTCCGTTGATAAACCTCCGCCATTCATGAACGCCGGCACACATCACCGTGGCATTCCTAACCAAATTTCGAGAAATTAACCTCTGTTTCCGCCATAAATCTCCGGCACGGGGAGTGCGGTTTGCGCCCTGCCATCCGTGCGCTGTCCGAGCCAAGGACGTTCATCCACCCAGTGTGATTTCATTATCAGGGGTCGATGCTCCCTCGAAACACCACCATACCCTCCTGAATGCTTTATCGTCTGCTTCCGACGTATGCTGTCAGGCCTCTTCCACGGACTTATCTCAGCGAAGGCCGCAGTACCTTGGACAAAGATAATTAAATTACGGAGAGGGGTCTGGAGGGAACTTAATTCCTCAAATGAGGGTTTCCACACGCAAGGTAGAGCGTTGATTCCAGAGGTGTTTAAGAGCTTATTTCAGATATGAATCCTCGGGATGGGATTTCAGTTGCGTGGCGGTTCATTATTTCCGTGAATGAGGATTTTGAATGGGAAGGGAATGCATACATTTGTAAGTTACGAATGATAAAATCATTAGCATATGAATTTAATTTGATGCAGATTTGGGAAAATAGTGAAACGTATAAAAGAGATGTTCCCCTTCTCACAAAACTGCATTGACAAATGAATTTATTTGACGTCGGAAGATAAAATCCTCGATGAATGTAAAATTTTAAGAATGTTGTAATATCTAATATCTTATAGGAAACTAACAAAACATCAAATTCAGATGACGCATGGCTTGAATGTAAAATAAAGCTAAATGCTACCATAAATGAAGCAAATATCTAGGACTTATAATTTTCTATTAACTCGATGGGAATTTCTGAAAGTATCATGAAATGAGTTATACGAACTTAAAAGTTTTTAGATGCTTTTAGGTGATCACACATAACGTAAATTGTGCTTCCCTGATGCATAGCGCAAGAAAAGATCTGGAAGGCATACAAGCGAAATAATAGCTGTGAAAATTTTTAAAAAATCACTTTTGGATAGTTATTAAAAAAGTTATTTTTTAAAATTTTACCAGTATTTTTCTTAATTAAATTAAAGATATTAATATTTGAAAGATTTTTTCCTTGATAACTTCTACGATTTTTATTCAAAAATCCTTCTTACAAGTTTAAAATTGTAACCTACACTTATAATTATTTTATTTTAAAAAGGTTCTTTCTTTAATTTTATTAAAATTTCAAAATTTATCATAGTATAGTTGATAAAAGGAATTTTTTACTGTTAATTCAACACAGAAGGGCTCAATAATATTTTTTTAATGGGGGACTTTCGCTTTCTCTCTAATAAGTAAAGACATATTTCGTTTTAGATTTGCTTCTGAACACCTATCTAAAAACATTCTGGAATCCTCTTCCGTGCCATAATTTAATATATTCGTCTGATTTTTTTTAAAACTTTAATGAAGTAATGTTATGAAAATCAGGTAAATAGGTAATGTTATTTTTAATCAAAATATTCCTCATACATTGTCATTATTTCCGTGAATTTTACGGCCTAGTAATCATAGTGACCGAATGTAACATCTATTTCTATCTAGCCAGATGTAAACAAGGTAAATTTAATTAAGAATTAATACTTTACTGACATAAAGTTTCCTACGACAAAAGTGATACAGAAGTTATGCTGATAAAAAAAATTTAAAATGCATCAATAAGACATTACATTTTCTCATAAAAGGAGTGGATTTGCCTTTTTTTTTAAATTCATTCTTATAACACGCAAAAGGAGCTAGAAAGGCAAAGGGCCTCCCTTTGCCTTTCTAGCTCCTTTTGAATCAATGAATAAAATAAAAATAAGAATAAAAGAAAACAGAATAAAAGTGTTTCTCTCTCATTTACAACGTGCTTTCTTTATTGTGTGCTGTATGATATGAATGTCATTTCCCTTGAAAATGAGGATTTAAAAAATTACGTTTCTTTGTTAAATTTACCCGACCAGTTTCTTTGTAATCTTTGATTTACCAAAGTAATATAAGCGCTTTTGTAAAAGCTTGCAAGTGATAAAAATGCCAAAAAAATTCAAAGTTGTTTTTGACATATTTTCCGATAAGCTAGAAAGGTTATGAGGTGCTAATAATAGTATTTGGTATGAAAAGATTAATTACACAATTGCTCTTTTCAAGGCGAAATTTATTTCTCATACAATATCAGGAGTATTATTTTAAAATCATAAAAGAAACACACCTTTGATTTCAACAAAGTTATAATTTTTGCTACTTCTTGCTGATCTACTGATTTATGCATATTTTGTATTATTGTCTTTAAAAAGTGGAATGTTTTAAATTTATTTTGAATAATGGTAAAACGTTAGTGTAGAATTCTTGAGCAAATGCAAAGTAAATAAAATGTTATTTTATAAAATAAATAGTATATATCCTCTGTTTGTATCTTCCATTTACTTACAAGTAATAATATTCTTATATTAAAAATCATTAAAGATAGTTACTGTGTACTATTTTTTATCTGATATTACTGAAATGATTTACTGATTAAAAATTCTCAATAATAATCGTTTTACAAAGTCGTATAAAAACTTGAAGCTTAAAATTAAACTTCACTTTGTCAGTTCTGGTACTAGCTTAGAATGTTTTCACCAAATCTAATTCTATGGATTACTTTTCTTTAAACAAAAAGTATAAAATTTTATTCGCTATTGATTTTTATCTTTTTAAGGATCAATGTTTTCATTTCATTATATTTAATGCATTCATTTATTTGATGATTATATTGCTTTGTGATACAGATATAGTCTTACGGTTTCAGAATTTGACTTTGTGGTGATTTGACCATTTGATGGTCCTAAATGTAACAATTTTTGATTATATTTTGATGAACTTACAGTTTGTTATAAAACATATTTTAAACATGTGTTTTCTATCCATTGTTATTTTTTAATTATTATTTCTTTCTTGATTTTGTCAAAGGAGCAAATTGACTTTAACAAACAAAGTGATAAAAATTGTTGGAAATTCAGCAAAAGAAATATTTTTTAAAGTGCTGAAATCCATAAACTTCCTTTGATTATTAAATTTGTATAATCCTAAAGACATTTTTTAAAAATATTTTTAAATGGTGCAAATTCTTTTTTGTGCCGTAATATCTTCGGAATTATTACGCGGAAACGCAAAATCAGCTTAATTTTTAATATTCTGAGTAAAATTTTTAAAAATTTCTCCGAGTGCACATTGTAACCTTCGAGGAATATATGGGAAAAATCTGGTAGCTTCAAACAGTCTGGCCTATGAAGTTCTTTATAATTAGTACAAACTCTGTTTATTAATTTGTTTTTATTTATTGTTTATTATATTTAGCAGATATTAAATTCGTATGGGTTATTATTATTTTTTTCAATGAAATATTTTTGTGAATTCGGGTTATTTTAGAATAATTGTCGGGTTATAATAATTGTATCCCTATAATAATGTTAAACATATATAAACGTAATCTATTAATGGTTTCATTACTTTTAGTTTGAATTAAGATCATTTTTAAGCTTTATTTTTTTCCTTCAAAATTCCTTACAAACTAAAAACAAACAAACCAAGAAGTGTTTTTTTTTGTTTAAATATAAATTGAGCCAAATCCAGTTAGCAATTGGCTGTCTCTCGTATTTTTAGAAGCATGTAAACTCGAAATGATAATTAAAAAATGCAATGACACAAATATATCAAATTTGTTATGTGATTTTGTCCCTACAATGTAATTCTTTGTCAAATTTTGATTTTAATCAAATGGAAAAGAACTGTATAAATTTGATTTTCCGATACTATTAATTACATGCCAGGGATGAATTGTCAAAACACTCATCAAAGATGACATGATAGACAATGAGAAGCTCCTTCAGAGCGTCTTTAAAGCTTCAAAGTTAATCGTCATACATTTATTGCCCCTCTTATTAAATTTTCTGAAGTGCACAAATTTTTTTTTTGTGTAACCTTTTAGTTCATAAGGACATAGGACTATGAATATCGGTACATGACACACATCATCTTCTATGCTGTGTGTCTATGTTATGCTATTATTTGTTGTGAGTCTTGAAGTTCTTTGATGCTATCTTCCCCTATTCCAAAATAAATGCAGAGCTCCTTTCCGTAAACAACTAAATGTAACACAAATTATATAAAATAAAGACAGACATATGCACAAAATTGTATTTTTTGATGCATACCAGAATTTGAAATATCAACATTGCCATAATTTTTAAGTATAATATTATGTATCGAACAAAATGTGAAAGATAGCTTCGTTTAAAATGACTGATTTCACGTGAAGAATTCCTTTGCAGTATCACGACGACTTATTACCTATTATATTTGGAATACAACCAACGGCCAAAATACAATTGATTTTCAAGTAACAAGACATCGATTTTTATTAGTCCGAGACTAGCACAGATCCTCAAGTAAATATCAAAGATGATTTTCTGAGATATAACTAGCCGAAAATAAATGTCTCTTTGAGACTGAAGATAATAGCGGTCCGTCTTTTACGACCCACTGATCAGCAGTCTCCGAGACCGATAAAAGTGACATAAAAATGGTTACTCCTCGTAAAATGGAAGAAGTGCAGCGTTTGAGGTTTGCCGTAAACCATCAAAAACGAGTTAAAGAAGATGAGCGTAAAATTTATACGGCTAACACATTAGTCACTTAATTTTAGGTGAAAATGAAATGCTTTTTTTTTTTTTAATTTTAAAAACAATTCTCATGAGCAGTAGGCCTTTCACTAGATTATCTTCTACCCTTGGGCAGAGAAGAAAAATAGTTCTAACGTTTATTATCATAACGTTTTGTGATATCTTTCAATACCCTTAATTTTTAAATATCTTGTACCTGATTATTGTAGATATCTTGTGTTTTTGAATATCTGCTATCTTGGATCCTAACACGAAAAATAGATAACAAAATAGTTTTTTAATTGTTAAAAAAGGAGATCACCACGATTACTCCCGTCGAGACAATATTTAATACGAAAAATATGCTAACAGCATTATAATTATTTTAATATATTCGTTAAGTTATTACATGTCATAACAAGTCTCTGGATCGTGCAATTTTTTTGATAGGATAAGGATGGAAGAGGAGAGAGCGTAGAAACAACAAATATTATGTTTAAAAGATTACTAAGCTGTTAATATTAGGTTAATTAAAAAACTATTCGACAAAGTTTAAACCTGAACTATCGCAAGATGATATTAGACGAGAAAAATATTGAGAAAAGCTAAGTTTTGAAAAAATTTCTTTGTGATTTGAATAAAATATTTACAATCCAAACTATTATACAAAGAGGATTTCCCATCGGCATCTGCGTCGTTTATTGAAAATTCAACTTAACTGACATTTATTTGCCTTTTGTCGGCAACTTAAAATATGTCGAAAAACGTGTGGTTCATTTTAGTTAAATGAGCTGTTCCTACTGTGAAGTGACACTAAAAATATTTATGGATGGATTTCATAATTTTTAGTCGTGGCCAGGTGACGAGGACAGGGATATTCTTTCAAAGTTTCTACAAATCCCCAATTCGAAGAAAACGATTTTAAGGGTTTTAACGTATGCTAAACCAATTTTCAAGGTGGTTCTTCGACGGATTTGTGCCTCGAAACTGCCGGTGCCCGATCCGAAGTTTTATCTGGCCAGGAAAAAAAGCGAGGAGGAAGTGCACAAAGGACATTTTAAGCATGTAAATTTACATTGAAGGAAACAATGAAGAAAAGCTAAAATACTCGTGATTATATTGAGTAGAGGAATTGTTATTGCTAAATTTATATGAAAAAATCCAAGAGGTCTTATTTATTGACTTTTTATTGAAACTAAGGATTCTCACCATTAATACATAAACAAAAGCTTCTCATAATGATTTTGAGTGTCTGTTTAATTTTCATTAAATCCCTCAGAACATATACAATATTTTTGAGTGGTGAAAATATTATTTCAACAAAATTTTAAATTTTCGTTAAAAGAAAAATTACAGAATATAAATCAGGTGAATGAGGTGGATGATTCAACACACACATATATGTTTTTCTTTTTGGCAAATATCTAAAAATAAATTAATTGTGGATGAATGAATAAGTGTACAAGCACCCTATTCCAACCAATTGAAGCAAATTCTGATCCTTGCAACATTTATTATAGTTCAGTTCCTTAAAACATTTTCTTGCTAATAAAAGTTCTTAGTTTCAAAATGTTCAAAGCCATAGAAGATTGTTTTGATTTCAGATGGAACTTCTTTTGGCTCGTGGAGGATTCCTTTGATTCCCATTCAACAATTTGACTCGCTGTTTTAGAATCTTCCTGAAAACACGCCTCATCTCCTGTACTTAAAATTTCAAGAAGTTTTGATGAATTTCAATGTTTAAAATAATATTTTTGAAAGGTACTTTTCTGATCAATCTTTGTTTATTGGTTAAAATTTGGAAATAATAAATGACAGATTGTTGATTGAACTAAGCGTCATGTAGAATATAACAGCGTTTTTGTGATAAAACCCCTTATTTTTCAAAACTGTACTGCTTAGCCTTCCAGAATGCAGTGCATAATCTTGTAGTGTGTATCTTTCAAGATAAGTCCAAAAGACATTTGCTCCATAGGAAAGAATTTATTCAAGTTGAAAATTAAAATTCCCATTAATCGCATTGCATTAGCTGGTTCTTTAAACATATTTTGTATTAAATTATTACGTCAGTGGGCTTTATCTTAATAATTCACTATGAAATAAATTTTAATGTCATGATGAACACCTGATTACTTATGTAAGTTAAATAAATGAATGGAGCATTAGCAAGCGGTTAAAGTTTATGACGCATTAATGTTTGCATTTGGCAACACGATAGTCTGCAATGAATATCCAATGATTAAAAAAATGCATTCTGCTATTGTTTATACTAAATTCTGTATTTCTTTGGGAACTGAATTCGATATATTGCTCTAGAGTTGTCTCCAGATATTTAGAAATTTAATGTAATACAGTGACTCATTATCTACCAATAAAGTTAAAAAATTGGCTGGCAAATAATTTGTAAATCAAAAATCCTTTATCTTCTTCCTTTTTTATAATTTTCATCATCTTTGTCTTCTTTCTTGTTGTTCTTTTTAAGCACATTGCTATTTCTCTTGTTTCTCATAGAATGCTAGATTATTTCCAAAGTATTCGAGAGAAAATGATTTAGGAACAAAATTGTCTGCATCTATCATCAATGGAAAAAAGCATGCAATGTATATTTAAGCCATTTTCTTCTTTTCAGCAAAATTAATAGATTATTTTGAATACTCTGAATGAAACTGAGAATACATTTCATTTCAGAGGCTTAACGATCTTTATATAATACCACCATCGAACATTTTATGTATTCTGTATTTGTATAACCTTTTACATCAAAAGAACGGGAATAAATATGTTCCATCTGCAATTTAATAACTTTATTTTAACATGTGCTATATTGAATCCCATATTTTTTAGGAATTTAATAAATTAATTAAGAAATACAAAATGAAGAATCCCTGCAACCTTTGGGAAAGAAATTTATGCGCACTTACAGAATTAAATCCTTATACGCAAATAACTGAACCTGTAACTGTAGATAATAATAGAAGATAACGGTTTCCCCTAAGGATTGCCTTATCCAATTATCAGGACGAATCAACAGCCGGTAGTGTTGGTGATTTTCCCCATTCCCTTCCCTCGAACAGCTGGATCGAGAACTTCACCAAAGAAGCAAAAGAAAGCAGAACCCGACTGAATGAACGTCTGATTGCGCCGTTTTCCGGGTCGCCATGGTTACAATCGTCGAGGATTTCCTCAAAGAATGCGAATACAGTGACGTCTTAAAGTAATCGCCAATCCAATAAGAGATCATAGGCTTTCCGTAAAACCCAGACGAATGGACGAGAATAATGTTGTTTAATAGACATTGTCCGTACAGAAATAGTTCAAAATAATCTACTTTTGAATGATAACTTTAATAATATTGCATGTAAATTAATAATCTGTGTAATGTATGATTGCTTGATGAAATTTTATGAATGAATATAACATTTATTCAATGCTCAGTCAAATTCTAATTGTTTTTCAACTGAGAGAAATAAAAGTAATTGGAAGCATAACCAAAATAAGGCGGATAATTTAACCTTAATTTTTCAAAATGTTTGGACTATAAAGCGGCATCTGAGATAGACATTTAATTTATGGAATTTTTTCTATAGAATAGTTAATGTTCTTCCAGTCCTTTCATTTGTCTAGATGATTGCAATTAGAGTACAAATATTTACATTTAGACATAATTAGAGAAGTGATATTGTACAAATTTTAATGACAGCAAAGTGAAAAGAGAATAATTGATTTTTTTTAAAAAAAATCTGCTTTTCCCCTTCTTGGGATTGTTAAAAAAATGCTTAAGAGAAATATTAATTAGATAATATTTTTTGATGACTATTTTTTAAGAAATCACTTTATACATAAAGAATTTTCCTGTTGATATTTTTATTTTATTCCAATAAAATTTACACATGCAACATTCGTACTGAACGCACAATGCTTGGGCTAATTTAGTAAAGTCAGGGAGGAAACATTTAAGTAAAGGAAACATTCATGATAAGGATTCTAATAATAAATCAAACATCATTCTATCCAGTCAAGTCGGGTTAGCTTTTTAGAAATCCTTCTAATCCATTAATATCGGTTGTATTATTGATAAATCTATTTCTATAAATTTTTTAGTGAAGTGAATAGTTATTAGCAATTAATTTCTACTCCACAAGGTCTGTACAGGATATATGCATTAAACTACTCATAAAATCTGAAACAGTTTTTTTCTAATTTGGTGAAATCTACGGGCTTTCTTTTTTACTGTTTGTTCTCTTTGTCATGCGAAAAATGGCCTTTTATTTATTAAAAATGTACGACTCTTGCGAATTACCATAAAAGCAGGATTGCACACTTATGAGCCACTAAATTACTTTTAAACTAAATTGGTAATTTATACATCAGAAATAAACCACAAAAACTACTGAGGCAATTTTATATCTTAAAATACCATAGAACTAGGAATTTTATTCTTGGAGTTAAGTTGACCCATTTCAGAAAAATTAACTACAACAAACAAACAAATGTAGTTGAGATTCTTAAGCAGCAGATTGTAACCTAGATTTTCTTAATTTTACACTGAAATGCACGCAATTATTGTATTTTTAAAAAAACCAGAGAGAATTTCAACACTAATACTCATTACAGAGCTGATGCTGTATTTTGTTCCTTCTGTAGGCTACAATAAATATCATGTGCCTGTCAGAGCCTAAACTATCATTAATTTTTCTAACAAAAAATAAAAGCATCTCCTTCATCCCCCATCACCGAACTCAGGGGTCTCTACTTGAATTTTATGCATAAGTAACAAATTTCTGCAACCAAGTATAGAAGATCTCTGTAACCCAAAATACATTTATAACAACTCTAGTTCTCATAAACTGAAAGCAAAATTAAATCTTTTCTGGTAATAAACGATAATACATTTGACCTTGAGATACAAAATTTGAGGAAAATATTCATTGATAATTGGCAGAGTGCCACTTGAGTTATGGTTTTTGAAATTTTAATTAGTTAAAAATTAAATGACATTTTAGTCTTTTCCGTCATAATTTTCAAAAGTAAATGTTACACCATCTTAACATTATTATTCTGCTCGAAATTTTCGGAATTTTATACATTTTAATTCTCATTTAATATCCAGCCTACAAATATAAGCATGCTTGAATTAGATAACTTAAACGAAGAATCTCGATTTATTATCACGAGGTGTTGAATAAGGCGTTCCGAAAAATTTCATATCTATCTTTCCGACTTTTAAATGCGATTTTGACATCGCTCGAATGAGTGCTCAAATAGTAATGAGTGCAGGTCAG
The DNA here is from genome assembly GCA_026289955.1 of Argiope argentata. Lineage (NCBI taxonomy): Eukaryota > Metazoa > Arthropoda > Arachnida > Araneae > Araneidae > Argiope > Argiope argentata. Next base: position 382,282 of record JAOUZG010043367.1, on the reverse strand, counting down.
ACTCTTCATCTAGATCAAACTTTATGGTGTGAGAGTTTAAAAGATAGTTGATGTCAGTGTATAAGAATGTGGCCGCTTCATCTACTCATGGTTCCTCCCTCCAAAAATATTTCTTCGAATTAAAATAACAGAATGTACTTTCACATTTTAGTACAAATATCTTAATTTTGTTACTTATTATTATTTCTTATTTTTATTGAAGTATCATTGCATAGCTACCATTTATTTTTTTCAAGTTACAATTTTCAAAACAGAATTAATTAAATATTATTTCGCCTAATAATTTGTCTGCAATTATCAATGAGATTCTATAAGTAAATACATACTTTCTGTTTCAGTTTTAAATCGAAAGCAAATTAGGATTTGGATCAATTTAAATTTAATTGTAATTCTTTCTTTTTCTCCTTTAAAAACACTTTCAATATGATTTAAAATATTGTTTGGAAATTCAAACTCTGTCTGGCTAATTAGAAATCATAACTAAAATATGGAGAAATTTAATTTCTAGATTATTTTCTCAAAACACTTTTGTATTATATGTCCTCTGCGATTTCAATATAACAGTATTTAATTCCATGTATTTAATCGGTCATTATTTGTGGCTCTATATTATATGAAATAAAATAATTGGAAATCAAATTACCACCTTTTCTACAAGTGATTCTGAAAATATTAGATGTGAATTGCGTTGTTTTGGATTGAACATACAATTAATATTTTTAAGCTATTGTGTAAAACTTTGTCGTGAATGTTGATTTATTTATTGAAACAAATCATTCAGAAATAATTGCAAAGGTTTTAATTACATCATTACTTTATCTCTTAAAAGGCTTATTTGCATCTCATATATTAACAATTATTTATTTATTTTTAATTTAATAAAAATTAAAAATGCATCTTTATAACTGTTTTAAATTCGAAATTATAGCTTTCATTTTGATATATTAATTTTTCAAACTAGTTTCTCTATGGATTTCTACATAAGTTTAATTTTTATTATAGTCGTAACAGTTTTTAAGTACGCAATTTTCATTTAACTGTGTTTTAATAGCTGCAGAATGAATTCACAAACGTTAATGAAAGAGCATAAACTTAAGACGTCTTTTAACTGCTATGCCTCGCAATACGAAGGTAGTTATGTAAGTCTATTCTAAATACTGCAAGACTGTGATATTAAATTACCTGCTCTGTACTAAAGGTTTTTATTGAGGAACGTAAAGAAAGCAGTATTCCATTTCCGCTTGGGATTAAAATTTTAAAAGCTCGGTTGACCAATGGGAGAAATGGTTTCCCTTTGCCATAGAAGCGTCTAGACTTTATTCGAATAATTATGCCCAATAAAGGAGACTGCGGTACTGGGCTTCACAATTTGATGTAACTTATAGACTGCAAATAATTGTTTATGTGATTAAATTTCATACGATATTGCGAGTTACTCAATTACTTAATTACTATTGTCTGGCATTGTTGATTGTTCCTGTTTTAATTGAACAAATCAAAGACAATATATTCTATCCTGTATTTAGTATTTTCTTAGAACTTTATGCATTTATTTTGAGAAAAAAAAATTCTAATTATCTTGCAAAAATAGACGTTTGATTAGAATTGAAGTTTCAATTAATGTTTAATTCTAAAATTGCATAAAACTGGTGAATTTATTTCAGGCAATTTGTTGACATCTTTTTTGTGAGTGTAGATGATTATTTTATTGTGCGAGAGGGAAAATCTTGCCGAGGGAATTCTTAAGGAGATAGATGATCTTTAATATCATATATAAGTAATTTAAATAGAAAGTCTAAGTACGTGAAATAAATGCAAGGAAATGTAAATTTTGTAGTATTACAAATTGCCCCACCATATACTTTCAGAAATTTTTGTTGGTTCACAAAAGAAAAAGACCGTATCAGTAAAAAAAAATTTAAGCAACTTTTAAAAGATTAATTCACAAACAAAGCAAGTAAGTTAAAATATTTTTAAGAAAACGAATTTATATTTACTAAATCAAACTTTAGGAAATATTTTTTCTCCTCGTATTGGATAAATTGCAAAACGCATAATCAACTTCTCACAATCTGGTTCGACTGAACATAGATTGTGCTGAAATGACAGATCTCGTCATAAGGATTGTGTTTAACGACAATTCTGGTTAAAATTCTTTAAAACCATTACATATCGTTCCTTTTACAATTTAACTCTGGTACTACTAGCCCTAGACTTCCATACAACTACTGATAAACGTAAGGAATGTGGCATTCATAATTCAATGACTATTGCTTTGTTAGTTAATATTTTATAAATGAAATAAATATTTTCGTATAGCAAAAACATCATTTACTTATTTAAATCATTCCTATTGAATGAATGTAGCACATAAAATTAATTCTTTCGTCTAATAGTCACATTTTTAAATATTTTATTGGGTCCTGCAAGGAAATAATTTAATTACTCGTGATAGACATTAATTTATGGTGGCGATTAAAAGTCATTTAATAAATTTAATATTATTGAAAAAGATTCGAAATATAAAAATAAGTTGATGACATTCTCTTTTAAATTAAAATTAGATCTGAAGATGATTTGTATTTTTAAATGTTCTAATAAAACAAAAGTAGTCGTATATTAAAAAAAATGTAGGCTCTTTATATTGAACTAATGTTTCATTATACAAATTTATTTCCTCATATTGGCCACATAGATGGCAACTAGAGATTCGATGCGTTAAGAGTAGTGTTTGTTACATCATAATCGTCCCATAAAGAAAATTTATATGATCCAATAATAACCATTCAAACCATCGATCTCAAAAAGGATAATAGTTAACTATATTTTGACGCAATTTTATTCAATTTAAATTTTCTAAACTTTCGGAAGATAGAACATTGTAACTTTTTTTTACTAAATTCATGGACTGCTGGAATTTTGTTCAAATACTATTTTAAGAAGTTCAGTAATACTATTGTAATATTATCAGATCTTAATTATAATTATTCTGTTGAATTTAATCATTTTATTGTCTCTCCATAGAGATATTGAAGAATTTAGTGTCTAGATTTCATATCAATTAAGCGTAAGAAATGATAAAAACGTGAATATAAATTTTTTAATACTAAAGAGGGTTTTTTTTTGAAAATTGATTTTATTAATCTTCCAAAAATATATCGGCCCATTACAAACAGATAGAAGTACTAATTAGTACTAATGGATTTTCAATATATATATATATATATATATATATATATATAACATTTTTTAAAAGTCAATTACTACTTAGGTCAATAAAGAACACTTTTATTTTAGTTTCATTTTATTGAATAACTACAGTTAATTATCAAAGAATGATTGATTGCCGCAAGAACTGAACTCGCATTCTTCACTTTCACGCGAAAAACACTGAAATCCTCGCATTTTACCAATTGAGCTACTGCCTGCTGATTTCAGTTTTGATTGCAAGCTGTTATATATAGTATAAAAAACGAATTCAATTTAATGAATGAATTAATGATTGATGAAACTGTATTAACATCTAGTATCATCCACTGTAAGTTTAAAAAATGTGTTTGAACTTGAGTGGAGGAATGAAAAGTATTTAACTAACAATTAAATATTCGAGCAAGATATATATAAAGGGAGAGTGTGGACTATAATAGTAATAGGAATCGAAAAAAAATATATTAGTATATTGCTTTTGTGAAATGATAATCTTGTTTAAAGCTAATATTAAAAATAAAAATTTATTTTTATATTTAAAGATATCTATAAGTATATCAATTTTTAGTGTATTAATTTTTAGGAAAATCAGATGAATCATGAATGATTAATTTCAAAAGCATAATTACTTTTGCTATTTTTAATTTTCAATGGAAATACTGGAAGAAAGAGTATCTCTTTTGTGTTCAGTAGATAGAGGTCAAAGAAAAAAGATTTTGGAACCACTGGAATTCTCTTTAAATATGAATTAAGGAATATATAGAGTGCAAACCAGAAACTATTTGATTAGTTTAAAAGGAGATGTGAATAAAATATTCATCGACATCAAAAAATCTTTCGCGAGGATAAAATTTGAAATCAAAAGAATAAGGATACAAAAATTATTTATCAATTAAAAATATGCACACTACATATATTGGGTTATTTATTTATTTAAAATATGCACACAACATAGATTGGGTTATTTATTTATTTATTTAAAATATGCACATAATATAGACTGGGTCCATTTAGAGAGTGCATTAATCAGAAACATATAAGGAACATTAGCTACAAAACAAATTAAAAGACACATAAAAGTGGCAAAGCAAAGAACAAAGAATTTTAAATTTCTAAATCAGATATAAATAAAAGTCAAAACAATTAGCCAAGGTGAAAAAAGTTAAACACACACAAACGTAATAGCCATATGAAAGCATAAGTACCCATAAATATCCTAGTATGCCCAATCAAGAATTAAAAAATAATTTTGTCAATAAAAAACAAGTAAGATCAAGTTGTTAAAGGTTATGAACAAACCATTTTAAAATCGCTTAGTATCATATGATCAATGTGTAAATCCCAAGAGATCCTGTTAAAAGATTTTAAAATAAAATTTATGCAAAGATAACTCTTTAATAAAATTAAATTTAGAGTATATATTTATCATTCCACATTTCCTTCTTCGTTGATAAAGGTGATATTAATTTACATACATAAGTGTTCTATTCTATATATATCTATATTAATCCTGATAAGTATTTCTTTATAAATCTGTATTTTAAATTTTAAATTTCCTGAAAATTTCTTTTTTTTTCTTCAACACTATTTGTGCGAATCTTTACATTTGAGGTCGAGGTAACCTTGAAATATAAAGAATACTCATCTTGAAATATTTTTAAAAAATTTGTAAATCTACTAATTGCTTAGCTAAATTATCTTTATTAAAAACTAGAAACAACAAGTTTTAAATTATTTCTTTATTAATTAAATATCAAAAATTCAAAATTAATTAAAACCACAAATATAAAAAAAATCAGCGTAGAATCAGAAGTTAAAGCCTTTCCTTGCTTAAAACCTATTGATGATGCTACTGCTGATATAATATAATTTGTAATAAAATTTTATATTACAAATTTTTATTAAATTTAACTATTTTTTATATATGTTTATAAATAGCGAAAACTATTCGAAAAAATGTTACCATAAATTTTTGAGTACACAAACTTTAACAATACATAAAGCTGTTGAATACATTTTAGATGCAGACAAGCAATCTATATAACTTCTTTTGGCATGGGATTCTCCTTGGCAAATGACTTGTATTAGAAAATGCAACCAATGATTCAGACATGCAAGATACAACACTGAGAATACTAATGTCGCATCAGCGTATCTAGACAAGACAGTGTCAAATAAATTGTGTAAATTGTGTTTATCAGGAGAGTTCAGGACTGCAAACACTTTTAAAGCATTTTTGTAAATGTTTTTTACTCCATTAAAAATTTATATATTGATAAATTGTATTGATGAGATTTTGAAAGCTTTATGTTATTTTCAAACATAATATTTTTGTTGATGGTTTTTTATATTTATCGAATTTTAAATAATTCTAAAAATATTTTGCCATTTTTAACACTTTTCGTGTTTTTAAACTTGTATATCATCGTGAATTTATTTTTACCGAAATCTCAAAATGTTGATGAGAAGTAACAAAGCAATGGCAAATAAGTCTGGAATATAAAATTGCTTTTTAACAATTCTTCTTGTAAGACGTTTAGAGGACATAAGTTCTTCTGCTTTAGGAGTTTCAGGCGAAAAATGACTTTGACAACAAAGCTCGTTGTCGGACTTGGTTATGTAGATTTGCAGAAATATTGCTTTACTTTTACGTAAGAGTATTCTAGCAAATAAAAAGGGAATATAATGTTCAAAGCATTTGATTTTCAGATTTTAAGTTATGTTATGCTTCAAATGTTCTTGAAATCGAAAGGTGAATTCCAGATATTTCAAAAAGCCATTTTTTATCCAGGTATACGGATATCATTATGCCAAGATTGATAGGTATGTTTGGTATGCACTCATTATACTAAAATTGCAAATTTAATAAAATTTGGTGGAAATGACATACATTATTAAAATATTAGTTAATGCCATTCTCATGTTTTAACGCAAATTGATATTTAAAATATTTAACACTAAACCTACCGGCGATTCATCTATCCATTGGAATTGCCATTGGAAACGGGTCATTTGACCCGCTCGTGGTAACTTTAGTGTTAAATATGAGATATCTGCTCTTTGACAATCTTATATGTAAATATCTTTTGATGGTTTACCATAAAGTTTTGCTTATCTGTGAAGTTATAATAGCGCAGGGTATTTAAATACAGATTGAACGACCGTATGCAGCATTCAGGAACTCCGAAATTCGACGGAGGTGACACAGCTTGTCGCACAATGCTAAACGATAGTACATTATTCGAAATCGAAACAGATTAAATTATCAATGTAAATATAGTTTAATATCATACAATATAGTGCAATATGCAATATGTATATACGCTTTTACAATAAGATTAAATGGAACCATAATTCGAACAATCGGAAGACATTTGCCTCATAATTCAGGCAGGGATGAATTCGAAGGAGGAAATGCACATATGAAGAGCAATATGTTCTTCTAAGGTATTCAGATGCAATTCATGATTCCATTTCTTTCACAAAAACTGGTTTCTCAAATGTAAGATTGATTGTAATTGGATTACTGCATTCCCCGGATCAGAATCGACATATGAATTACTAAGTATTAAACTGGGAAAAGAATTAGATTAGATTTTTTAGCCCTTTGCCTTCGATTTGCCTCTTAGGCATCAATCAAGACGGTGCATCATTTTGGCGTGTTATTTATTTATTTTTCAACTTTGATTATTGAAAATACTTACAGAATGGTTAAAAGACGGAGAAATTCAATTTTAAACTCCCACACACAGGTTTGGACAATAAACAAGCCCTTGTATATTGAATAATTATGCCTCGAATTACTTTGCCGAGTGCAAAAGGTTAACTTAATCGATCATGAGATCCAAGGCTGGATGTTAGCAATTGATTCCTAACAAAAGATTAGCGGTATCCGGAAATTGAATTTGTCTTTTTGGCAATTTTCTTCCAACCTACTGAAACAAAAAATTAACTCAGAAGCACAATTAAAATCACAAAATGAGAAACCAAATTTGATATATTTAAGTCTTAGCAATTTTAATTAATATATTTACATATTTGTGGAAGTACAAATCGACAGAAGTTCAACTCTCGTAGGACGTGACTCAAAATTTCTTAGATGTCTATACTCTAGATGTGAAACCCCTTTACGAATTTTATTCATCTAACCGTCTCAGTTTTGTAGTTATCCAATTGATATATATTGATATAATTGACAAATTTCTTCCGAATGAAATATCCTCAAAGTTTGAAAGAAATATAAAAATTCGGTTCAAAATTATATTGAAAAGCTTATAGAGACTTAGCTTATAGAGTCTTTGATAACAGATAAGCAGTCGTAATTCAAAAAGATATTTAATACTCAGGGAAGTATAAAGCGTCGAGACACGTCAAAATTTTGATTTCGAATTTTATGAATTTTTTTATAATGATTTCTCTGTACTTCTTAAGTTAGAAATAAAAAAAATCAATCAATCAATAAACAACAACAACATAAGAATTGAAAAACAGCGACAGTCTTTGCTTCGCTGTGAGTGAATAATCTTTAGTTTTAGCTTACTGTAAATAAAGTTTGCAATGGAATCAGTGTGAAAATAAATATAAAAATCCAGCGAAGAAAATGCTAATCAATAGTTCATAATACAGGAAAATTTTATAGTTATTTGAAAAAATAATTTCGATCTAATTCCTATTATACTAAACATTTCCATTTCAATTGATTAGAATATTCAAAATTATCTTTCTTTTCTCTTTACATCATACTTAAAATTCAGTATCGGTAAATGAATATCAAGATAATATTTTTGCATATTAGAGCGTGAAAACAAGATTAACGCGAAAGTTTTCTTCCCTTTAATTTTATTTTTCTGCGGTAGCAAATTTAACAAGCTATTCTAAAAGGAAATTCTGCTTTAAATGTGATATCTAAATAAAAGTGTTCAACCACGAGGTGAAAATCCTCAATGTTGAACTTCCAGCTAGTGAAAGCAAGTTAATTTTTATGCACTTATTTCCTTCTTCTAAAACTGGAGTTTTGTAAAGCAAGATTCATTTACATCTAATAGTGTAAGAATTTTGAAATTTTGTAAATTTTTGTTCAAACAAGGAATGAGCATCATATTAATACCTTCTGAATTTATTATCCTTCATTCATTAATTTATTTAAAATTGGTTTCCGTATGCGTGTGACTCCTTAATTTTACGAAGAATTATTTTCAGGAATTCAAAATTTTAAATCGATGAATAATAAATTAGATAAAAAGTAGAAAATAATTCCCATTCTTTTAAGTCAATCTATAAACCAAACTGCTTATGATTTATAAAATTTTTAATTTTTATTCTACATTTTCAAATGGGAAGGTAAAAAAAACTATCATTACTGAGAAGATAGTTAAATATTAATAATTTATATTCATTAGGCTTTTAAAACATAAGAGCTGTCAAAAAAAGAGAGGAAAGTAGAAAATGCACAATGGTTCGAAAATGATTAATTGCTTTGGAGGTAACAGAACTTTGTGTCAAGAATTAAATACGCCTCTACAAAGGAAATGTGAAATATATTCCAGGCTTCCTGTTAATTCTTCCAATTTCGGGCCTTGAAAAGGATTGAGAGAGAAATTATTATTTTCATTATTCTGCGAAGGCATTTTAAGCATAGAAAACACTAACTTTGTATCAAATATTAAAATGTGCCTCGGGAAGTATTCGAATATTGATTGTTTTGATTCATTGATAAATATTTAATTTTAAATGACAGCAATTCCTTCACCTAGCTATTTAGAAGGCCTTTTATGCCAAAGAATGGCATGATTTCATTTTGCAATTTGAGATAATAAATCAATTCTTTCATTAGTAGAATTTCAGTATGTTATAGCAGCTGGGACCACACCATGGAGACAAGAAACAATCACTCAATATGTAATAAAAGTGATATTTAAAAAAATATTGCTTCTAGTGTAATTGAAAGTAAAAAGAAAAAGAAATTTTTAAGGAAAAATATGCATTAAAAAGAAAATTGCCAAAAGATTAGATATTGAGAGGAATATCTATATTTATGTATTAAAATTTTAATTCATAATATTTATAACTTAATTTTTTAAATAATATTTAAAAACTAACTTTTTTGAAAAGAAAAGAGTATAACGAGTCTTTTCAATACATCTACTATAAAAGTGTCTTTTTCTACATGTTTTGATAATATTTTGTACTATAAACTTCAATTTATGAGTAAAATTCATTAGGACCAATAAAATAAAGAATATTTAATCAATTTGTGAAATCTCGGGGGTGCTGTTCGCATGATTTAAAATTTAAATTAATTGTTTAATTTATATTCTAGTGCTAAAAGTATTAAAAAATGATTCTGTATTAAATAATGATTAATAATGGTGATCGTAAAACTACAAAAAGTCCCAGAACTAATATAATTCTGAGAATTTTTATAATTTTACGATCATCACTTGTTATTACATCAACAAGTGATTTAAAAAAATTGATTTCGAAATTCTGACTACATATATGGAGCTTATGGTTAAATATAATGAGCATTGGTTTCAATCTTTGTTAATAAATCTTCAATCTTCTTTTTCTTTGAAAATGTCTTACTTGCATTCAAAACGATGAAATCCTGCATTGCATTATTTGATAAAAGAAAATGTTTTTCAGACTTTAATCGAATTAACCTATAACCCCAACACAGTTTTTATGAGAAATTAAAAGGCGACGTTTTTATTTTCTTCGTTTTTCTATCGGCTCTATGGACGTATAGGTAATAATTTTAAATTTCACGAGGTTCTAACTGATATATTACATTACTGATACAAGACCGAGATTACATTTGTACTGAGTTTTATTTGATTTTTTTATCGTCAAAATTGGTCAATACTCCTTTGAATGAGCTCAACCAGGCGGAACAGAAAATCTAAATTCCGGTCGTTTCCCCTTAATGGCCCATTACATAGGCATTAAAGTAATATTTACAATCGGGCGACATTGTTTTTCCCTCCCGAAAACAACTTATCATGCCCATGGGCTTCTATGTCGCCGACGCTAATATTTACGACTGGAGCGTGACAATAAATAGTGAGCTGAAGCAGGTTTATGGTCTGCATTACATTAGGCCGGGGACTCATTTCGGGCACAAAAAGAGATGCTTTCAGTGTTATCTATTAGGCCCCGTTTTCTCGAACCTTACTAACGAGTTTTAATTTGTTATGGTTTTAAAAATGCACAACCTTCAATTTCAAATTAATATTTTTACAGGATTGTTCCAATATTTCGTAGTATAATTTTCCGATGATGTGTAATAAAGGGAAGAGTTTTCCCATTGGTAGACGTAACTGTTATATATAAGGGACTCTCTCTTAAGTGTCATTATAAATGGCGCAACACTTTAATTTTTCTTTATTTCATATTTGAAAAGTAAGCCTAAATGGCTGCAAGGAATCTTAAATTAAATTTTAGCATATAATTATTTTATACCATTTTTATCTCTAGATAATGTGGTACCAAACTAAGGTCTCTTCACCGATTAAATATACTAGACGAAATAATTTATTTTCAGTCTACTAAAGATTAATAAAATAAGAGCATAGACAAAAGTAATTCTTCCTTAATATATCATCGGTTTAAATAAATTTTTTTGTTAAGAATTCAAAAGCTTTTTAAAAGAGTTTACTTTCATGTTATTAAATTCTTTTAGAAATATAAAGTAAATATCTTTTTTAAAAGGGAAAACAACAAAACGAAAACAATTTCCACACAATTTTGCTTAGAATATTTTTTTTCTGACACTACTACTTTGCAATGTATAAGTTAAAGAGGAAATTCCATTAAAAATAAGAATAAAATTTTTCTTGTACCAAACAGAAGAAAATACTTTTTCCACTTACGATTTCGAAGCCTAATCAAATGTGTAATAACATAAAGCAGGGCAAAAGATTCCATAAAGATTAGAATTTAAATTACATTCCTAACGTTTTTTTTAATTCTTATTAAATGTTAACTATTTTTCATTCTGATGATATTTGTAGAATAAGATCATTGTTATTAATTACTATCAATTTTTTTGTACATGTATATTTTTTCTTTTTTAAATTTAAAATTAGATGATCCGTTAAAAAAACAGGTGTTGTTACTTCAAAATACTACTTTATTGCAACAAAATGAAATGGTTTTATTTTTAATTTCATATCTTCAATGTAATTTTTGTGACAACTTTATTGGTAATATAACTCGTTATAAAAATATTCTAATGTCTAGAAATATGTTTCTTCTACAAATCTCTACCATGATGTTATTAATTGTGTCATAATTGTTGAATTAATTATGGTGCCAAGATTAATGTAATGTAATTGTGTGGAATTGCAGTTACAATTACATAACATTAATTTGCCATATGAACTCACTCAAAGTGGGGAAAAGGTGAGATAGATTGTTTTCTTTCATTTTATAAGAAGAATTTTGAGATAGAAGTGAATGAAATTCGTAGGGAATCTCCAAAGTGACTGATGCAGCTATCGTTTGTCTAGATTAAACGTAATTATCGACATCCAAATAAAGAGATTAGGCACATTTTCTCTCTCTTTCGGTCGTTGCGATGAAAAGGAGGATCGCGAGAACGCTATCTGAAGCATTGTTTGTAATTTCGGTTCCTTATCTAAGCGACCGGTATGATGGGTTGCCTCAAAACATGAGAGAAAACAGAAACTATGTAATCGCGGCAATGATTATTTACTCTGAATAACCAGATAAGGAAGAGAGAAGAGCTAAAATTATTCACTTAGGAGAAATTTCAGATAGATTGTTATAAGAAAACTTATTATTTTAATAACCATCTCTTACACAGAGTATTAAGTATATATTTTTTAAATTAATCTCTGAGATTTTTTAAAGATATTATGCAGGGTGGCCATAAAATAACTTTTCTGCTTCGGAGGCATCTGGGTCTGAAACGAATGAGCGAAATGAAACCATATTTCATATACAGACTGTTAAAAGAATAAAAGGATAAATTCGCCAAGAAAAAAAATTAGTGCTAAAAGTTGGCGATAGGAGAAATACTGGCGCTGTGGTCAAGCGGAAATTTTAATATTGAGATAGATTATGCAAAATTCCTAATGTGTGCATGGCAGCGCCGACATTCATTCCTTGCAAAAAAGAAAAGAATACCACCTATTAGCATTTCGTTAGCATTGGCTATTGATGTGTTGTTGACTATTGATCGTTAGTATGTGATTAATATGGGTCTATCTTATCTTAAGATGCTTTGCTGGTAAAACTGTTCTACACTAGACAGCGTAATACCGTGTCTGCTCTTAAGCAAATTTGCATGTCTTTAAACAGATTATAAGACGAACTTTTACGAAATCGTGTGAATCTGACATTTTACACGCAGTACCGTAAGTAGGATGTTATACATGATTAAGAGAAGAATGTTGAAAATGTTACATGGTGCCCTCAGCACCATAATATTGACGAATAAAAGATTGATTTCTCTAAATTTAAGATATTTATTCATAACTGTACATTCACTTTGCTAATATAGCATCTGTCTACAACTTTTGGTACTAATTTGTTTCTACGAAATTCATCTTCCCATATCGTAGTCTGTGTAGGAAATGCGCTTTCATTTCGTTCATTCGTTTTAGCTGCAAATTTCTCCAAAGAAGGAAAGGCCACGCTGTTCTTGGGAGACACTTCCTGGGACAGTAAAAGGCATTGTAGTTTCAAGCTGATTATTGGTTCTTATATCGCATCGACCTATTGTCCCGATGTAACCCGGTTTACGTGGAAAAAGAAGTCGAGAAAATTTCATTCTCCTTGAAAGCAGGCAATGAAAAATTCAAGCGCAAGTCACTAAAATTTTATGAGTTTATTTAAAAGGAAAAGTAAAATAAAAATAATTTTGAAACAATGAAAACAATTCAACGATCTATTTCATTAAGAAGTCAACAATAAAAATTCATAGAGAATTTTATATGAAAATTATTAGATGCGGTTTTGTTTAATCATTCTAAAAATTAGTTAAAAAGGGATTTGATTTCTATGCCATGATATTTAGAATCCATGTAAAGTTTTCACCGTCATTTTCTAATTTTAGTTATTAATAAATTAGTATTTTAGAATAATTTTGAGGATGAATTGAAAGTCGCCATGTTCAAATACAAAATGGTATTTGATAAGTGAGTTGTAAAAAAAAGTAGTTTTAATTTTATGATTTAATTAATGAACTGAAAAACAGAAGATACTTTTTTAAATAAAACATTTGAATGTCAAAGAACATGATAAAAGAGCATGGAGCTAATAGAAATGTTCCATATGGATTGAAACTTTAAAGAAAGTTATTTAACTTTCTAAATAAATATTTGGAGATATTTTGATTATTTATAATTGTTTATTTTCCTTGTTTATATTGTTTGTAATATTTCTAGTCTTTGCAATTTTGGCTTATCATTATTTGGATAAATATCTTTTTTTTTTCTCTAAATTTTTTATGCTTTTCTTTTCAATCTTTAATTTTTTTCTTATTATATACGCATTTAAGGATGTCTAATTAAACAATTTTTTGAAGTAATCTTTCAATCTAACAGGTTAAATAATTTATTTTTAAAAATGTCTACAAATTTTTTAATAGATTGTTTCTGAAAATCACTATAAGATGGCATCTTTGTGGAGTAACAATTTAATTGTAATCAACTGATTAACAGGTAAAAAATAACTTCTATTCTATTTTTATTAATATAAATTCTATATTATAATAATATTATATATAATAAATATAAACCACTTTCAATTTTTTAATATAGAGCAGACAAACTCTTGCTTTACTTTAAAAATCTTTCTCATTACTAAGACATTGAAGAATAATTTACAAAATTCCATTCATACAGACTCGAGGGAACTCAAGTTAAATGAAAGAGTGTATCACTGAGCACCTCCAAACCACAGATAAAAATTCAACATTTATGCTCTCTTATGACAATGCATTTCAGGGCAAATCCGGATGAAGCCAAATGCTTATCATTCCACTATTGATTCTATCAAGCGGTGGAAATTTTCCATTTCTTTCTTCTATTTCTCCTGCACATCAACGTCACAAAACTCGAGATCCTCACGCAAGCACGCTCTGGAGAGAGAAGTCTGATCCGATATCTAGAACGAGCAGATGGAAAATAGCGTTCGGCGAGTGGTCTAGCGTGCGAGATGTCCCGATCGCTGCACGGACGCGAAAAATCAAGAATATGCGCTTTTGTAATAATAATTCGTCTTGGAAAAGAAGGGTTTTTCGAAGTGTGTGGAAACGGAAAAACCTAATTAGAGGAAAATGGAACAGTCAACAGAGTGATACCCACGGCGAGAGTCCAAATTCTGAGAGAAGGTACAAATTGGGCTAATTGTAATTTTTGCAAAACATGTGACGTTTGAAGAGATGTCGATGGAATTACTGCTTTTTTCACCTAAGAAAAGGTTACACAAAAAAATTTGAATGTGAAAAATACCATATAAAAAGATTATAAACTGCATTAATCTTTCTAGTTTAAAAAAATGTAAAACAAATTTCTTTATTAGACCAGTTTGTGTGTGATCCATTCAACTTTCTTGTAAGCGTCCATAGTGCTAAAGAGCTTGCGTGTATGTCTTCATACAATTAAATCATGTATTCTTTTTGTAGAATTTGTCATTAACAATTATATCCAAAATGTAATTCAAATTTTATTCTAAAAATACATGTTATAAATTATTATTTAATATTGCCGTATTTCTGATTTCTCAGCTGCACGAAAATATTGAACAAAAGACAGAAGACCTTTTAAAATCAAAATTAGATATCTGATAATACCTGACTCATCTGTGATTTTCTGTCATACAAGAAATATGTGCACTAGATTTTACAAAATTAGCATATACATACCGGAATATGTAAAAATTGTTTTAAAAATGCTTCGATTCATTCCTAAAGATTTTTTTTCTCTTATAGCATGAGGTATTATAAATAAAATTATAAGAAACTTACAAAATATGCCTCAATCGGCTATCACGATTATATAAATAAAATAAATTGCAAATGCAGGAATATTTCATAAATGTTCGTAGAAACTCACTTGTATTGCTTATATCTTTATTTATAACTAAGTAATCGATCGCTTATTGAGGCTGTAAACAATAAGTTGTTGAACCTAGAGTTGCCAAACTTAGCATGTCTATACTTTGCACGGTGGAAATGAGTAGCTCATAACGATTTCTTTTGAAATTTAATGAACTGAAGTTAAGCGAAAGTTTGACCTTTTTTCACGTTATCATCCAAAAATGCAGCACAAAAATTCTTTTCAGATCGTCTTAAAATCAAAAGAAAGTAGCTTTTAAATTATATTAATTTTTTTTAAACATGTGAATTAAAATTATTTTTTTAATCAATTAAAAAGCCTGTTTTCCAACAATTACTATAACACAGAATAAAAACAAAATTTAATGTCCATAAGCACCTTATGTTTATTTTTAAAAAAATGATCTTTTATCAATGTATGACCATCACGTTAATGAAAACTGAAATTAAAAGATGAGATTTAGTTTTACTGCAAACTAAACCTAGGAAAGCACATGAGTCTGTAAGAATTAAGATGAACATAAAATAACATTTTTGTAGCGAGTTGAATGCTATAAAAAGTTTCATGCATATTATTTTTAAGTGTCTCGTAAATGTATTCTTAATTAAATAATTCTGTGGCCCTGAATGAAAATATTTTTTATACATAAGAGAGATGTGTTCCCTAATCGAGTCAAAACACCCTATTTCTAAAGAGTTAATATTAAGTATATAAATAGCTTTAGACTTACTCATACTTTCATACATTTATTAGGCTTATAACTAATGGAAAAAAACTATTTTCCACTTTGAGTCAGGAATATTATGAATTAAAAAAATTATTCGCCATTTAAATTAATCATGATAAATAAGCAATTTTATATACTTACATAGACTCCTGGTTATATGTGTCATATTGGGATCTCCGAGAAGAGTGCTTTTTCTTCTTTCTCTTAGAACTTTTATAGCTCTCTTAGTTCCTGGAGGCCCCCGATCATATTCAGTAAAATATTCTTAAAACATTACTATTTTAAATATAAAGAAAGCTTTAATAATATTGAGATTATAATGAAATAATAGAATAGTGGTAGTAAATAATATTGAGGTAGTTATAAAAATATTAATATCACAATCTTATAAAAATGTGTGAATTTAAAACACACCATTGACTGCTTCTAAGAAAATACGCCAATCGGAACCCTGCGTATTTTAAGCTGATTTCCCTAAATAGGTGACACTTTTTATTGATTTTGCTAAAATAATGAGATTTCTAACTTGGTCAGATTTGGTCCCATACGGCACAAACAAAAAATTAATAATTAAAGTTGAATATCAAGAATATTTCACTGGATATCATTCTTCAACTAAAAAAAAACTATTTAAATTTGGGACCATAGTTTTTTGAGGGGGCATTTGCTGACTGGAAAAAAGTAAGAAAGTGAAGCCTTTTCATTTACATCATTTAGGTCCTTTTGAAAGAAAATGATGAAAAACTGAAATGACTGATGAAACAAGGAATATTTTATTGAATAATAGAATATTAATATTAAGTAATATTTTATGGATTTATTGAATATTAAACTCATTCATATTGCATGCATTATTTAAAAATATTCTGTCGTGCTGCACGCAAGATTTTAGTATCGGATGAATCACTCTTCTGTACTCCCAATTTAAACTAAAAAAAGATTTGTACAAATTAAAGTTTAGTAACTTTTGTTTCAATTTAGAATTCAAATCTTCTCCGAGTTGACAGAAAATTAGAGACATATATCGTAAGCTGAAAAATATATATCTTAATGATTAGGGATATATATCATATATCCGAGCTATTATAAAAGTGTTAAGTTTTATATTAACTCAAATTATATTATGAACCATTGAAAATAGAGACAAAAATATTTTACTATATAAGCTATTAAATGACCAGGTTACATAAAATATTTAATTGAAAATTTTAGTGATGTTTAATGTCGACGATTGTACGAAATAAAGATCAATTTTCCTTGAAATTTTAAAAGTTAGAAATAAAGGGACAAAATATATAAAATATTCATGTTAATATTATTAAGATAAAACATTTCAAAAAACTAAGTTTCAGTATTCCAAAAAAATGAAATAATGAAGGAATTATTTCGATTCACTTTACTAGTTGACACGGTGTACTAGCGTATAAAAGAGTGAGGAATCTTTCTTAAAATTAAACTTTCTGTTCAGTTATGGTCACAAGTGTTAAATTCCCACCCAGCACCTTCATTTTTCTGATGTTGACGATTCCTAAGATTATTTTTAAAGTATTCCTTATAAATTTAAAACTAGGTTTGAAATCATATTTGAATTATTTTAAAATACTACATTTAATTATGATGCATATTATAAATATAACTAATTAATATGTCTGCTAGTTGAAAAAAAAGTGTTTTCTCATACATATTTACTTTGTTTTATATGATGTATAGGAAGTAAAAGCATTGTATTAATGAAAAATTCATAGCTGTTAATGAATATTTGAGCTCAAAAATTTCCAGGGAACAGCTTTGAATGTCAATTTGTTTATTTGTGGAAATAATGTGGCTTGATAAATGTTAAATGCCAACAAAATTGAAGGTTTTCATAATTTTTGGTTGAAATCACTTAAAAAGAGTATCTGACAGTCTATCCTGTAAATATGGATACTTCATAACTCAGAACGATGTAACTTGACATATACTTTATCGCCAGAAATTATATTTTGGTATATCTATTCGTTTTCGAGCGAAGGTCAAAACACGCAATAAGCGATTTTAGTACATGATTTTAACACAAAAAGTTTCATCAGATCCTTAAATGTTCGTTGGTCAGCTGACAGAGGTTTCTATCAACAAGTGAAAGTTTGGATAAAATGAGAAAGCGATCAAAATCGTGAAATTATAAGTAAGAAATCATGATATAAGTAAAAGATGCACTTGCTTCAAAATTTGTTTAAAGTGATAAATTTTTACTGAATCAAATTGCATCTTCGGCTATATAAATGACTTAGAATTCAGCTCTTCATTAAACTACATTGATAAATTAAGCTGCATGAAAAATTATTTCCGAATATGATTTCGAAAGAAAGAAACTTTTCTCTTCAAAATGCAGTGCAACCGCTTGTTATTTCTTGATTTCGCGGATGTTTCAGTATAATTGCTTTCCCCCTTTGCACACGGACGACTATCTCAGATACCCTATCTGTGTGATGGGCGAATGTCTCCCTCCCCCTGTAGAAAGGGGCTGAGCAAGCGAATGCATTATGTGAGTAACTAAGACGTACTCTTGGCCCTAGTTGGCTCTACTTAAAACAAGAGACGCACTCTTGGCTTAAAAATCGCTGACTGTATCTGCGAGCTTGTCCGTGGCAAGTGCTAATAGCGACAATAACAATAAGTATAATATTATTATTGCAAATAGGCAGCTTTTATAAGCAATCCTGAAACATCCACCCTATTTTAGAATTCATATTTATAGTCAAAAATATTTTTAAATGGATGTGAACCAGAAGCAAAATTGCCATATGCTTGTGCGAACTTGTCCACGGCAAGTGCCATTACAAACAGCAAGAGATATTATTTATATCTAAAACTTGAAATAAAACAACAACAACCAGAAAATAAGTTTGTCAATAATTGTGCTCCCATTCAAACAAGATGAGTATTTATGAATGAAGGCTTATACATTCAATGCTTATTGCAACAGAATATAAATTGTAAAAAAAAATATGCATAAATAATATTGCGATAGGGAAAAATCTTTCAAATGAAAATGTAAACTGAATTCTTTGTACAATATTTATTATCTAGGGAATCATTGTTGGAAAAAGAACCTTTTCGATGTTTCCTTGTGTAATGCAAGGAATTTTAATCTGCATTCTTAAAAGTAAGATAAATAAAGCTAAAAGAGTTTTTTTAATAATCAAAAAGAGTTTCGAAAAATGGGTATTAGAAATACAGAAAAAAAACAAGCAAATGCTTGAAAAATATTAGGAGACAAAGAAAAAGTTGAGGAATGCAATGCCCAAATGCAAGAAAACTGATACAAGGATTTCTTCTATAGAAATGACTTATTTTTGAACTTTTTTTCAGTCTTTCTGATGAATAGAAAAATACTGAATGTAAACAAACGTAAATAAAATCTCAAAATTTTGCTTTATTTTTGCAAATGAATTATTCTAAAAAATTGAAATGATTTTTATAAACATAGTTTTAAAAATATATGATTATCTTTACCGAAGGTAAGTTTTTTAAAATTAATTCTGGCAAAATTTAAAAGAGAAAGGGAAAATAATATGCCTTTTCTTTTGAAAGTTAATCAAGCGTAAGTATTCATTGCTAAAACATGGGTTTCATTTTGACGACTAAAAAGAAAGATTTTTATTTTGATTTAGGGAGGAGGAAAAGTATAAAGAAAGGCTACAAAAGAAGAGTGTACTGTTCCATTTTCAGAACTAGAGTTTGTATCTCATTCGTGCAATAGCTCGCCAGTATAAGGAAATTTAGTACTAAAGAAATATTTAATTTTCTAATCTTTTATCCTTTGGTGATGTAACGGTGCTAAATGAAGGTTTCATAATATCATAAAAATCTTGAAGCCTCAAAAGTGAGAAAATTATGGAAATGATAATTTCAGCATCTGTTACATCTACCTAAAGTCTTATTATCAAAACAGAAAAAAAATCTTGCGGAATTTTGCCTAAAATGGATTTTGAAAAGACGGTAACAAATTATGTGAGTCACTTAATCTAAATTTTAATCAAATGCATACAAATAACAGAAGGACAGCCAACTGTTAATTGAACTCTTGCACTAGTTTTAGTTCAGCAAGAGAGGAAGATGTAGTAACCTCCCGTGCTATAAATGCCAAACTTTTGATTTATTCGATACTTTAATTTCATTTACTCCCTTTTTTATGTAAAAAAGTATTTTATGAACACACTTTTGTAAATTCTGATCATTAGTAAACGAAATAACTGAATTTTAAAGTTATTTGGGCTTTTTAAATGTTATTTGATTTAGCTAAATTTTCATTAATTAAATATATTTTGTACCAATCAACCATTTCATTCTGGTATTTTAGTGTCATGTTTTTGATGTTTTTTCCATACTAGTGTATATTTAATATTCTTTATAATCGTATTGTTGATATATGCGCGAAAGACAGTAAGAAGACTACCCTCAGATTGGATTGGTAGAATTACCTTATCAGTCATTCGTTCAATTTCTTTTTTCAAATGGAATATATCTATGATTCATTCTGTCTAGCATTTTTCTGCTTTCTGTTACTGTACCTCCCATATATATAAGAATTAAATTTATTCTTAAGCTAAGACAAAAATAATAACATTGAAGAACATGTAAAATGGAAGTACATATCATCTTGATGAAGATGATTATGAGGAAAGCCTAATCTCCTGTTAGAATAAAAGAGTTCTTTTTACCATCATTGCCCGTAATCTTAAATGCAAAATTTTCATTTAGTCCTGAAAGGGAACTTTGTTGTCAGTTAATAGTACTATGCATCATAAATCAAAGAAAATGTATGTTTTTAATTCTTTTGTGAAAATGTAATTACAAAGAGGACTCCTTATTTGTGATACATGATCCCCAATGTAGGCTCTTCAAACCAGTTGTATGCGAAAGTGTGTATAGTAGTGGCTATATGCACTTATCCATTTTAATATTAAAGAAAAAAAAAGTTATTTTTTCCTCCAATTCATATGAGAAATGAAAGTCTTAGTTATCTGTGAAAGATGAGGATGGGGAAAGTAATGTTGAAACAACAACATGTTTAATGTGTGTCACAGATTTTGTGATAAGTATTCTGTCCTGTTGGTAACAAATTTCTTCTTAAGCTTGGCGAATGATTAGGCATGTGATTACATCGGTATTTATTAGATTCCTAAGATTTAGTTTCACGAAGCAAGCTAAAGGGTCACATTGTAATTGATCCCCATTTTATAAATTGATATAGGAGGGTTAATTATTAATATTTATTATAAATTAAAGCATCATTTCTGTGTTGTACTGATTGTTAATCAATAAAATGTTATAAAATGCCGAAGATAAAAAGCTCCTACAAATAATTAATGTTAACTGAATTTGAATTTTTTGATTTTCATGTTAATCAAAACCTTATAGTCATAAATAAAATTCCTTCGTATAAGCGATGATTGTGTAAGGCGGTAAGCCAGTATGACAGTAAGCTCTAGGAAAAACAAAACAAGCGTACGGGTTAAAAAAAGTTTGAATAGAAGAAATTTTTTTTAATTTTTTTTATAAAATATCCTATTACTCTGGATGAAAATCATTTATTTGAATTTTGTTGTCATTTTGACTATTTATTTTAATGCGCATTGGTAATATGGGAGTCATTTTCCCCCTTTATTTGATGTCTGCTCCACCCAAAATTTTCATGGTCACTGAACTCACGCAATTACATCAATGTCCATACTCAAACAAAAGACTTTTTGTCAACTCCACCCTAAAGCTTATTTTAGGTTTACGTTGAGTTTGTATCAATATTGGCATTTCATGACATTTCCACCTTTTCCTCAAGTCATCTCGCGGCAATTAACAAAAATAAAATATTTTTGCTGTTTAAACAAGAGTAAGGTATTTTTGCTTTTAGCAATGATAAGGTCAGATATCACATCTAATTTTTTATAAGAAACAATCGATCAATAATAAAAAATACTTAAAATTATATTGCAAGTAACTCTCAATTTTCTTAGTTTACGTATTAAATGAATTTAAATATGTGGGAAATATTTTCAACCTACGTTTAATTTTGTTCAGATATTTGCAAAGCAAATGGACATTTATAAGAAGAACAATGAACATTCGAGACGAGATAACTTATAGTCTATTTTAATATTTTAGCACTAAGTTACAATTAGTGTGAACTTAAAGTGAAAGTATTTGAAAGTAAAGAGATATTTTGAACACATTGCTAGCAAAGGAACAGAATGGTATTTCAAAGACTTTGAGAGAAACTGGAAAAGTTTTTTTTAATAAAAAGGCTTCATTTTTAATTTCACAGTATACAAAATACATGAATAATACATATTTTAATCGGTGAAAATAAGCTCAAGATTTTAATCAATATTTGATTCTCAGACATTCGTAAAAAATACTCAATTTATTATGTATATCAATCTGCAATGGGAACTTATTCTAAGAACAAGAAAGCAAAGAACCGGTAGTGGAAACTCTTCAATAATATTCAATATAATAGTTAATCATTCTGTTGAAATATAATCTTTTAATCAATTAATTTCTTGAAACGAAATAAAATCGTTACTTGAATAATATTAACGTTCATGAACCTTAATGAATTATATTAATGTTCTAGAACAGCATCAGAGAAATGATCCTGTTTTATTTATTATCATTAATCCACTTATTATTTCTTGAATTATGAATTTAAAAGATTTTCGGATTATTTATAGAACTTGATTAAAAGAATTTTCCGAATTTTTTCCATCCTTTCTCTTGGTAAATAGTTATTTCTGCATAAAATAGTGGAATACGTTTACGTTTAAAGAAAAATATTTTATCATTGAAAGTCACAAAATCAAAAAGAGTTGTCACCAGGAAACTTTAAAGCACACTCCCCAATAAATGAACTTGTGTATTATTAACCGTACATTATTGACAAAAAATATGAAAAATTACGGACTTGGGCAATTATTCACTTTTATGTAGTTAATACTAAGTATCAGAAGATTGTATTTTGTATTTTGGATATATTTTTACGATTGATTAAAAACGAAATTTGCCATAGAACTACA
>JAOUZG010043367.1:343647-358807 GCA_026289955.1 Argiope argentata | reverse complement strand
ATGAAATCTAGTATATATATATATATATATATACTAGATTTCATACATATTATTGTGTTTTTATGCCATCGAGTTTACGTGTTGGTGAAAGTATAGGCCGGCAGCCCCTTGATGGGTTTAGTTCTAAAATTCATACTTTTCTCTATCTGTGATTTTAAGTTTGCACCAAATTGCGTTTGTCTAATCATCTTTCTTTTTTACTTATCGTGTTCTCTTGCATACGAATAGCCAGACAGACGAATTATCTCTGAGGGAGATTTGCGTCAAATGTGATAAAAATTTTGAAATTTAGTGTCAAAAACATTTATTTGTCTAATTCAAGGCGTCTTTGAGTACTGATTTTTCATAGAGACATAATGCTAAAAATATATTTTTCGGGCTCAAAGAGATCTGAAATATGTTGATTTGTCTAAACCTCGAATTTAAAATACTTTAGAAATACAATACATTCGCCTGGAGTACTTTGTATACATGAAAGCAAAATTTGCAGAAGTATCTTCATCCTAATGTTGCTGTTATTATCTACTCTTTTGTACCCACAATTGGAAAAGCTAAAATGCACACAGAGACTCGAACAGATGCTGGGAACTTGCATCACCACAACAGTCTAAATTTATAAATTTAATCACTTATTTATTTAGTTGAGTTTGTACTTTGTGCATTCTTTTATCCTACATAGGATTATAGTCTAACAATAAATGTATTATTGAAAAATATTATTAAATTAAAGTGCATAAAAGTGGCACAAAATCATTGATTTTACTGATATCCATTATCTCATGTTGCTGTACATTTGATGCAAATTCTTCCACTTTTTATAGAGCGTAACAAATTAAGGGTTTAAATAAAATTGTTTAAATTTGAATCTTAAAAATATGAGCTTAATAGATAATAGCTTAGGAATAAATTTAAAACAAAAAAATTTCAACTTCGAAATTTTCAATAAATTTTAAAATTTAATTACTTTTTATTTTTATTTCAAAATTTATTCATATTGATTTTCAATACGAAAAAAGCCCCTAAATAAATTTTTCAGAAATTCTCTTAGCTATGGCATTATACGGTAAGAAAGAAATTAAATAAATAAACCAGTTAATATCTTCATCCTTAATTAAGATAAATAACAATTTTTAATGTGATGATATGAGTTAATTGATAACTTTTTAATGAAAACTTCAGTATAGTTAAAACTCAACAACATTATACATCAGACAGCGAAATAAAAATCATAAAAACATTTCTCTTTTCAAATATGAAAAAAATCATTTTAAATAAAAAGGAACTAAGACACAAATGCATGGTGTATAATAAAAAAAATCCTATAAATAAAACTATTTGGTTTTTGATAATCACTCTTTTATTGCTTTTAAATAAATGAAATGAAGCTGTTTGACATCTAATTTTATTTATATTTTCGTATTATATATATCTCTACATATCTATATCTATTTATCTATCCGTGTGTTTCTATAAAAATTCCCTAATCAATGTGAATAAATTGATCACCAAGGACATCTAATTCTATTAATTCTGTTAACTTATTTATGTTCTGAGCTATTTTTATAAAAGTTAGAATAAAAATAATTTTATTTTCCCTAAAAAATATAGTTCTAACAAAAAAATTTCCTGCTGCCACGCCACGCCACATTTTCCTGCTGTAATATTTCGGATACCAGAAACATTGGAAAAATCAATAGAGGATTCATCAGTGTACACCAGTAAATATTTTACTACAAGTCGAATTCTCTGTTCCGACGGCGAATTTATAATCTCCAGATCTGTTAGACGATAAATATGAATTTCATAAGATATGTAAAAAAAAAGATGTTTATAAAACTTGTTCTAGAAATTGTGTCACATTTCCAGCTGAAGAATTTTATTACGAAGCAGATAAAGATTTTTTTTTTGAAAAAAGAAAGAAATATTCCCTATAAACAAGAGCACTAAAACTGAAAGTTGAGAAAGGCAGAACATTACTTTTCCCCATTTCTGACTTATGAATATTTTTCCGATCAATATTCTGATTAAGATGCTCTTAGAATTACTCTTGAGTTTTTATGAGGAAAATATTATCAGATTATTATGGCTGCTTATTTAATCTAGAACGCTTTACTTTTTTTCACGTGTAAGAAATAAATTTTTGCTTTTTAGGACCTGGAAATACTCAAGAAGAAGAGCAAATATCAGTTTATTTAGATAAAGAATGAAAATTAATGCATCTTTCATATGAAGTCCTTCTTTATCAGTTATCTTCATTTCTTAACTTCTAAAATCTAATTACTACTGGGATTCTGATTAGTCGTAGCCACTTCAATTATTTTAAAAATGCTCATACGTGCTTCATTTGAGTTTTCATTGGTTACTCTACAAAACCTCTTTATCCCATAATTTGGTTCAACTTATAGATGGCTTATATTGCATAATATATTGCAATCTTTCTGAGATATCATGCAAAATCTTTTTTATAATGTAATAGTTTCGAGAAAATATCTTTAATTTTTGCAGATGCTTTTCAATAATAGCGTTTGAGTTACTTAAAAAAACATAAATTTTAGTTTAGATTCTTTTTATATTTATTCCTTAAAATTCCTTTAAACTTTTAAATTTAAAATTTTGATGAATTGAATTATATAGAAAAATGTGAATTTATCATGCCTATATTTGATAGAAAATATCCAAAAGTCACTTTTGAATAAAAATTTCCTCGTTTTAATAGAAGTAAAAGAATTATGACATTTATCAATAAACAAGCGAAGAAAATACTTTAACCGACTATTTATGTAGAAATTCCACTCAGACATAGTAAGTGTGTATAGCTCGTAATTATTGGCATACCAAAAGTCCAGTGCAGAAGACCAAAAATGGATTTTCATCAAGGTGAAATGCCGACTTGCATGTCCTACCTATGTTCAACCGACTTACCAAAACAACATTGAGTAGCTTTCTAAACCTAATGTATTACCTTGATTTCCAAAAATATAGAATTTATTTAAAGATTAACAAAATTCTTGTGTTTCAAAGAAGTGTAGCGGCAATGTTCCAAAAGGATGCTTAAAATTGCACTTTAACATGCTTGTTTGAATGATAAGTAAAAGTAATTGCGTTGTAGGACCTTTGCTTCGCAGGAAATATTAAATAGACATATTCTATTTTTCGATAATCAAGTAAGCAATAAATATATAAAAAATTCAAATCAATTCTTACTTAGGTTAACAATTTTTTAAAATTTTAGTTACTTTTTATTAAATTACTACAACTAATATAAATAATTGATCAAAAAAATTATACCTGGCCAAAATAAAATTAACTTGTTAACATACGTTGAAAATAAATCAGAACACACTCAATTGAGGCAACGCACATGTGGGAATTTTCTACGCCAGTTGGGATACCGCAATACAGATTAGAACCTTTTAATTTTCTTTATTCTATTGTAATTTAATTTGAAAGTACTTCAAAATGAATCCGAAAAATTGATCAATTAATAATGTTTAATTTTAAATACAATAAATGTTAAGAAAATAAACAGAATCGTTTGAAACAATAGACCGAAAACATGATAAAACTAAACTCATTGGCGTGGGAGAAAAAAACAAACTGTATACATTACTTCTTTGGCGGTGGGGAAATGAAGATTTTTGGCAAGAAAGTTAGTCTTTAATTAATTAATAAAAATTAACGAATTAATATTTGAAAAAAATTGTATTAATATTAAACGTCATCCACTATAAGTTTAAAACAATTTACTAGAACTTGAGTGGATGAATAAAAAGTATTTTATAAGCGATTGAAAATGTAAACAATTTATATAAGAGCGTGTGAGCTAATAGTAGGAATTGAATGAATAAAAAAAAGATATTCATTTTACTGTAAAATAATTTCGGAGTTTTCTCGAAGGTTGTAGTTTATCAATAAACGTCTGTAATTTCATTTGATTCACTGTTCCTCGACACACAGTCCTAAAAAAATCCCACTTCCATTCGAGTTCCGCAAATTGGGTGTACCAGTGACTGATTCCTCAAGAGACTTATATCCTGACAATTGGGTTGTCTGAGGAAATGTAGCAAATCCGCTCTTTCTCGATTGCTTGTACCTCGCCTGGGAGTTTCTTTTGCCTGGGCTCCTCCTCAGAGAGTGAGGGTTAAGTGCAAGTCTTCAATTACGGTAAGACAAGGCTGAAGATGAAGTCTGAAAATTGGTCAGTGCTGAACAATAATTCTTTAACTTGAAAAATTTACAAAATTAGTCCATTATAAAGTGAAGTTTCATATTTAAATATAATTCGAAGTTCATTGAATTATTATATTTTATTATTATTGTTAATTATTATTTTTTAACTATAACTTTTGGTCTGTGTTATAGCATGCTTTGTTACTAACATTTATTTAATTGAATAAGCACTGTGACGTCTTGTTAAATTTGAACCAAATGCCACAAAAGGTGGAGTTCTAATCCTCAATATAACAATGCATTACTTTGGAAACACAATACGATGAGCAAAGGAAAGCCGATATGCAATTCCAGTTTAAAGTAATCCTCCAACCTTGTGGAAACGTCGGAATTCTGAATTATCTTGATTTTAGCTTATCTCTTGGCATATGTAAACTAATCCGATGTTTTTAGCAGAAATGATTCAACTACTGTTTTTTCGATTCATTTCAAAAAGATGAAATATTTTTAATTCATTATTTCTCAGATATATATTTATATTTAATTGAAACTATAAATTATGCTTTAAAATGGGAAAAATGCACATTTTTGGTTGCTGTGCAATAGTTTAATGCAAAGCAAGAATTAGCGTTACAAATTAATAACTTCCAGATATATGTTGAGAAAGCTCACAGTCTCTTAATTAAAATGATAATATGGTTTCAATTAATGAAGCACCGTTTGTATTCTCATGAGAATTCACATTCTGAATTAAATTGGAAATAATGGTTTATAAAATACAAAAAAAAAGTTGTACATATATTTCAATATAATGGTGACTTTATCACCATTATAAAAATTATTAATGCACCTTTAGAGATTATTTTTTTAAGTTGAGAGTGCGTTTCGGTTTCAATACATCGATCAATTCCTGAATAGCGATCTTTTCTGAAATACGATTTTGAATGCTTTTACTTGAAATAAAATTGTTCATGTTTGAGAAAGAAACGATTATTAAAGCAAATATTCATTCGTTTCCTATTAAGTGGATATTGACGTCAGATGGGAAAATAATATTTTAATAATAATGGAACTTTTAATTACTGTTAAAAGACTTTAATGCAGTTACATATTTATTTTATACAAGTGGTGCAATTTATATGCCAGTTTGAGAAATATTAGTTTTGAGACTGTAACTTAGAATTATAAAATATATAAAAATAAAAAAATATATTATTGTGGTAAATCATATTTCTTATCCATTATTAAATAATATTATACAGAAATGAAGATACAATGAATGTGTGAAGAAAAGAAATACCTAAACATTCACTGGAACTTAAAGTATCTTATATAAATGAGATGAAAATTCCGATTCACATGCAATATTTCAGTCGGAATCTCCTACTTTTATATTTCTGTTCTGAAAATCTATATTTATAGTAAATTTTTTTATTAAAGTAAAAAAATTAAGAATATTAAAAGTAATAATTTAAATCTTTACTTTTTAAAAAAGAATATAAAAATATTTCCTAGTAGAATATTACATTTTTTTCTTTAATGTATTTTTTTTACAAGTGGAAATAATATGTTTTTAAGAATTGCTAAAAATATAAATATAGTTAAATTTCCATCAAAATTCTGGGAATCGGAACAATAATTTTTAAAGATCGAGGTTTGAAGAACGATTGAAGGAAGATAGAAAACCTATGTAGATAATACAAAAAAAGGATCCTTATGTACCTATTATGGAAATAATAATATCTATTATTCCAGTCCAATTTAATTTGCTCAATACATTTTTATATGCGATTCATTTGTGCCTATTTTATCTCTAAATTTTCAAAAACAAAAAAAAATTAATATTTAATATTGATAAAAGAGTCTTTTTGAAACTTTTTTTTCCTAATACAGGCCGCCATTGACTTGTATTAGGAAGTATTTGATCACCAGAGTATTTGATCTCTCTTCATTTAAACTACTTACATGTAGTGCATTTATTTGAAAATTTCTCTTCTTTAATAGACAAGAAGCAGAAATATGTATTGGCTGGAATCAGTCAACTACAAATTACTACTCGTGCAAATTGAGAAGTAGTACTACGGAATAGTAACAAAAATGAAAATCATTTTTCAAAATTAATATTAACAGAAAGCAATGCTTTTGTTACCTTCAACGTTGGTAAAATTATGTGATTGAATATTAGAAAATAACAATGATATTAGTCTAAATTTCATCATTACGATAGCGAATTTTATCTCACGGTGGTTAAGCCTATTTTCGCACTCTATTCAGAATTTTTTTTGAAGCTTGTATTCATCGTCTATATGTCTTATATACATATTTTTCTTTCTTTTGACTGCTAGGAAGTATCTGAAGTTTTTTATTGAGGAAGTCTGAAACATTCGTAAGGCGCTTTGTTCATTTTTAACTATTAGCATATGTTGTTGGCAACGATTTTTCAATAATGAACGTTAGCATTTTATGTAGACTTATGATTGATGGAGTGATCTTCTGTGCATATAACTTCGAGGGGAATTATACTTTGGTTTTTCTGTGGAAAGGAAACGGTAGGTTTAAATTTCGATTAACCTGGAGTGCTTAAAGGAGTATATTGTGAATTAGACAGTAGCTTTTCTTTCTATTTCTAAGCGCATCATAGATTAAAATAAATCATATAAGACTGCACATTTGAGATTAGGAATAAAATTCTTTTAAAAAATGTATATCAAAAAAGATAAAAAGCAGTATCAAGCATATACCACTTTAAATCTTAAACGAAGGCGCTTAGCAAATTTTTATGATGGAAAAAACTACGAGGCTCCATGCCTATTTGGAGATATTGCCAGTGGAAAAATAATAATTGCTGAGTATGTGCAATAAAGATAATGGTAGAATAAATTTTATTTAAAACGAAAAAAGCTGTAAATTAGAATGAAAAATATATAAATAAAGAAATTAGAATTTTTATAAGAGGTGATTGGAATAATTTATTAAGGTAAATTATTATTTGAGACTCTTAAATTCTGGAGAAGGGATGCATTGTAAGAATCCATGAGAGATCGTTCTAATAGCTAACTCTTTATTCGCATCTTAAATTCATAAGTTTAAGATTTAAAGACAGAGACGTAGATATTAGGGATTCAAAAGTTTATTTCAGTTTTCAATTTTATTTTGACTGAATATGTTTCTCTGCGTATTTTTTTTAATTCTTATAAAGTGATTTATGTTCCTTTCTCGTAAATCTTGTAAAAGCTAATAGAATTCCAAAAAATATAACTATCAACGTTAAATTTAAATAAATTTCTCTTGTTAAGAATATCAGTTTTTAAAGTGCTTTATTATTAGTGAAATATTAACTCTGTTATTTATTTGTTTTGTTTTGTTTTAATATTTATTGATTTTGTTAAGTTAGATTGTGTAGGTAGATAATTTTGTTTCGAGTTAAATCTAAGAAAAAATATAATAAGGTCATTAATATGTTTTAAAAAGGTATTATTATATTAATTCTTTAAAAGAAGTAATGAAATAGATAAGTAAACAAGCATACATTTTTCCTGTGTGTGTGGCCTTTATTTTAGTGAAAAGTTTTATCCCCATTGAAAATAACATTATCGAAAATGTGATAGCTGACAAAATCTTTCTAGTAATAAGTTTGATTTAAAGTCAGCTGACGGCTCGTGGTTTCTACGGAACCCTCTTCCTTTGACTTTAATTCGGGGATAAATCGGAAACCAAGTGCGTCGGTTTATGCTACTCCTGCAAACTTATATACTATTCCTAGATGTACTATTCGCTATAATATTCAATGCCCTGCAAATTTCTCTTTTCGGTGATGAAATTAATTTAACAAGAATGCATTTTTATGCATTATTAACATTGGGAACAAAAATAAACTTGAAGGAAACCGTGTTGAGCAAATATTTTGATAGATATTGAATATAGAGATTAAATCTAACTAGATGTACATCTAAGCTTTCACACTTGTATTTTTCCCATTAGGCTAGAAGCAACCGAAGAAGTTATTAAAGTCTAAGAATAAGAATAAGAAAAAAAACACATATTGTATAGTAAATTCCTTTATTGATAAATTATAGAGTCGTATTCATTACAAATCCTGACATAATGAGGGAGAATTATTTTGAGTCGACGCCATAACAACTATGTTTATTTCCCCTTTTTCAAAATTATCAATTATAATTTCAAACTATACTTATTTATTTTTTAAAAAAAATCAAGGTTTACAAACACTAGCAGTGCCCCATGTGCAGTATATTCTTCGTAATTCTGATTAGCAAAATTAGGATTTTTGTTTATAAAAACTTGAATTTTAATCATAAAAAATACTTTCTTATTATTTCTAGCTATACGTTTTTTTAATTCATGTTTCAATAAAGGTCCTGAGGATTGTTGTTCCTTGGACTTTTATTCATTAGTAAAGGTTCAAGGAACAACAAGCCTCAGTCAAATGTCAACACTGTACTGTATAGCCTGCCAAAAATATTTTGGCACTTATTATTATTTGCAATTCATTAAAGTTAAAACTACGAGAAAAATTTTAATCTATTTTGGGTGAAGATCCTCTTAAAAATTATAAAGTTGTATTCTCATAGGAATCATCTGGATATTTATAATTGCATAATCTTCACAATTTTCAATTGCAATCCCTAACTGTTTTGTTTCTAACTTATTTTTCACAATGAAAAATACCTATACATGAAAATATAAACACACAAGTTAGATATTTTGTTTTGAATGTTATCAGAGTGGTATTTGTAATTTTTTTTTATATTTATATTTGTTACGTTTATGTTTTTTCTTACTTAACTTTTATTTTTAGTAGAAAGGAAAATAACTTCATTCAACACAACGTCGAAATATAGGCTTTGTATGTTTTTACATTTTTTACGATTTTATCATTTCTTTCATGTATAATTTTGTTTAGTTCCGGTCAAATAATTAACTTAAAAATTGATGCATCTTCGCACCCCCACCCTTAAAATTAGGAGATAATTCTGTTCTGAAAGCTTTTAATTAGTACGGCATACCTTACAATAGAAATGGATACTTTTGAATTAATGTAGATAGAAAATTTTTAAATAAATGTATTTGATAGAAAATAATGCATTTTATGATATTGATTTTCAGATCATATACTTGCAATTGGCAGACCGATTTTATCAGATTCAATACAAAAAAGTTTTTATTTGTAGATTTAAAAGTGACTTTAAAATATAAAATATACTTTTCATATTTTAGAAAATACATACATTTTGGCTTAGGTTATTGAATATTTTAAATGCATGAGATGAATTATCTTCAAAGTTTTATTTTATTTTGCATAATCTTGAATAAAACGGGAAATTTCATTTGATATACGGAATTAAAATGCCCAGGTTCTTATGGTATAATATGTATTTTAAGGCGTAACATTAATCGTTATATTATTTCTCAAAATTACAAGATTAGATGAATTAAAACTATTTTAATTTAGAGAAATCAACTATTTTTTCAATTCAAATCGACTAAAATTTAATTGAAAAAGAGCAATTTCCCTAGTCACCCTCAACCTGAAGAAATAGTTCATACTTTACAGAGAACATATTTTTATTTACTGAAACGTCAGGCATCATTCGCAATGATAATAGTTGACTTAAAAATATAACTGATATCAAAAATGGATTAAAAGTGTAATGGTTTCCCCTGCAAATAAAGTCAGTGATAATAATTTCTAAATATCAAAACAAAATGTTATATTTGTGATTTTAATTCAATTTACTCAATTACTTTTTTTATAATTAATCTGAATTTTTGAAGGACACTTTTTTATGCAATAATAAAATAATTCTTCTGTAGCAAAATATCAAATTGCAGAAAAAAATATGTTGCTAAGACTATCACGAGTATTGCAGTTATTTTGATCAAGATAATACTAGTATAAAAAATCGGTATGTTTTTATTCGAAAGGACGTTTGGTTGACATAAAATCTAATAGTTGCAACTGTCAATCAATATTCTTGAAATATTTATTCTTCTTTCGAAAAATAATACACATAAGTCGAAAAAACAGTTGTCACTGAAACATTTGCAAAACAATTGAGACGTTTCCGGATTTATTTTTCGTCTCAGTTTTCTCATTTTTCAAGGTCATCTCTGTGTTGAGGGATTCTTTGGTCGTCAAAGCAACGGATGACGTAAGCATATCACGTTCTATCGTCCACAGCCGATGTGAGAAAGAAGTTTCATATTTATTGAAGCTATTTGGACGGAACGAAAATGTTTTTGAATCCATGAATACAATAAGCGAGAGTACTTCTTTTCTTCGAACACATCTCAGTTGATCAATACATTCTCCCATTGTTACTCTAATTCTCCAAACTCGCTGCATTACCAGCCTGAACCTTTCAATCCAAAGAAGTAAAATAGAAATCTCTCAGAGTGGATCCTACAGCTTTAGGAATTTATGTATGGAAAAAGTCAATATCAACACTTCATTGAATTGACCAGACGTCCCGGCATTGCCAAGATGAGTTCGCTTATTTCTATTGCTATATCGCAACAAAGAATATTTGAGATTTGAGCCAGTTTGGATAAGAAACGAGGCTGATTTTTTTATTTATTTCTTCATAGTTTGAGTTGTTTCATGTTTATGAAGACGGAATTTCTCAAAATTTTTGTTCACTCATTTTCTCATAGGTAAAGCTTAAAATTTTTATTTATCTTGAAAACAATGCAAATTTTTAGTCTTTAATTATTTTTCAAATTTTATTGACATACTGGCAATAAATCTGAGAAAGAAAGAGCTATCAAATTTCTGAATATTTATGGCTATGATTTATAAATCAGAGATTAAACCTTAGAAATGTGAAATAAAATTCCGCTTATTAACATTTCAATTAAAGTCCTTTTTGAAATGTTATTACTTAATATATTCACAATTTCAAGTATTTCCCAGAATTGGCTTAAAATGAAGGCAGAATATCCCGCATTACCGTGATTTTTAATCGCCATTAAATAATTTCTATTAAAGTAATGATTAATGTTAAATCAGAAAATAATTGAACCGATGTTTTTAGATTTGTATTTTTGATTCTTTTACAAATTTCTTTGTAACATTCATTCTATATCTCCCCTGGATCCCTATAGTGCTTACTGTTTGGGGCAGTGATTTACATCAGTCCCAGAATGTCATTTTACCACCTCAGCTGGCTTTACTTTTATTGCATCTATTATCTCATTTGAGATAATATCTAGAGATAATGGGTACAATAAAAGTAAATAAATGCCGGCTTTCTGGCACAGAGGTAGCGCATCTTCCTCGTGTTCTGAGAGTTCGGGCATGGTTGTTCTTCTGTGTTCTATCTGTGATATGTGTGAATATGCCCCCACCCCTTGTAAAAAGGGGTTGTGCCAGCGTTTGTGTGTGTGTTTCATCATATGATCTAGAAGTCAGACTTCTGTCCTCGGGTGCTCAGGGGTCCATACCCTCAGAAGCTACAGCATCCCTCTTTCCTTGATAAAAAGCTGACACGACATCATCATCATCAAATGAGTTAATAGATGGCTTGATTTAAGTACAGGGACATCAAATAAATCACATGGATCGAGATAAAATAAATAAATGTCCAATAAAGTGGGAATCCTTTGTTTGACAAGAAAATGTATTGCCAGGCTTTGAACTGCGATTCAGAGTTTTAATAAAAAAGCTTTGATTTTTTTCTCCCCAGATCAGGTATATTCTTTAAATCTTTTCTCGCAAGATTTCTAATGTAATGTTGAGTGTTTTAAGATATTTATTGAATCAAAGCTTAGAATTTCTGTGATTTAAAATTCACTGCCTTCCTTCAGCTATAAATCAGTTTATTTCCAATTCATTTTACTCTTTACTGCTTTAGTATATATTTATATGCAGAGAGAAACAGAGTAGTCTTCCAAAATTCGAAATGTGATTCCTTTTTATGCTTCAGACATTTCTGGGACCAAAAAAATACATTTTTGTAATGACACCTGTCTGTCTCTCTCGCTGTTTGTTTATGAAGTAGACTGATATTTTTCAAAGTCGTTGTTTTAAATTTGTACATATTAATCATATTCAAGATGACATCTATCCAAACGAACTTCTTCTCTATTTCTAAGTTCAAATGAGCTCATTAACTAAAATGCTTAAGGAGTTATATGGAATAAATTTGATTCGAAGTTTTTTTTAATTAAAAGTGCAGAAACTATCAAACTGTGATCAAATCCGTCAATGGGGTTATCATTTTATACATTTTTAAGCATTTAAATCTTGTTACTTTAACTACTCACTGTAATTTCTCTTGATATTACTTACTGTCCCTACTCTTATTATTACTTAATGTTACTGGTTTTTTTTACTACGTACTATTACTCCTCTTGTTATTACTTGCTGTTATTACTTTTTTTAATTAAAATTGCTGCTCTGTATCAAATTTAGGTTCCAATTGGTAACATGCAGAGCTACTAGCATGAATACTCTTTTTTTCTTACTAAAAAGTGCAAAATAAAGTCACTATAACCGTCGGTGTACTAGGAGCGGGAGATACACTCTACTTGTTTTGTCACTCTTCCGCTTTTCTACGGGCAAATTTTTCTTTTTATTAAAATTTTGAGTCTGCTCCTATTCAAGGTTCAGAATTTCCTTATGGTAAAATAGAGATAAAAGAAACTTTATTTGATTGTTTGTGAGATAGTTATTGAGATATAATTTTATTTTTATGCTCTAATAAAAGTATATCAAAAAGTCACGTTATTCTTAAGACATCAAAATAGTACCCCTTTCCTGAGTATATGATT
Source organism: Argiope argentata (assembly GCA_026289955.1). Classification (NCBI taxonomy): domain Eukaryota; kingdom Metazoa; phylum Arthropoda; class Arachnida; order Araneae; family Araneidae; genus Argiope; species Argiope argentata. Next base: position 345,844 of record JAOUZG010043367.1, on the reverse strand, counting down.
TATTCAATTATTGTAGTCGTATCTATGGCTTAAATAATTGTGAAAATAGCTTCCAATTTTTTTAAAAAAAATTCCGATATTTTTACATGTAAGAAAGAGTCCTGTCCAAAAGCTGTATGTAAGTGTAATTTTCAAGCGTTAAACACACACGCACACACAAAAAAAGGCCCAAGAAAAATTTAAAAATGTAAAAATAATTCCTCAAAAATGTTTATTTTTTCTTTCCTAAAACTTTCTATGAACTTCATTCTTATGAATGAGTTATTTAGAAAATAATATCTAATGCATTTGTTTAGAAAAAATAAGAACTTAAAAAAATTTAAGCAATATATTAATATTATCATTTACTGAGGCAAAAAATTATTATAATTATGAAAAAAATTGAATTATTATGGAAAACATAATTATTAACACCCTTCAAACTTAAGGGTCTTACATTCTTGAATTTCAAGGGCGAGGATATCTCATTGATTAAGCTTAATTCTCTAATTTTTACTGATTATTAAGTTTTTCTTTAAGACACTAATAAGTAAAAATAAATTAGTAAAAATTTTTGTATTAAATTAGGAAAGGCGAATATTTAACACTACCATTTAAGCATAAGAAAGAAAAATCTAAAATTCTTACTTTTTAAATATATTGAGTTGTCTGTAATAAATTAACAAACGTGAGATTTGAACAATTAATTTGAATAGCTATTTCAAATCGAGTAGACAGAAAAAGTCTCATCAATAATACAGCATCCTTGAACACACATGGACCCTTTTCATAAAAGAAGCTCTTTTTCGAATTATATACTGGGGTCAAAAATCTAATTCTAAAAACGAAAACAACAACAACAAATGTTAGAGAATTTGTTCGAAATAATTTGTGAAGATTCATCCGTTGAAGGTGATTCGAAGTCGAATCTCTTTATATATATATTCTTGTGCAAATATCTGCACGGAGAAACGAGAATAAACCGGCTTATTTGGCTTAAGTAGGCATAGAGGCTTCATGTAATTGACGTGAGAAGGAGCGTTCTTCACATTTAACTAAAGCGAATGTTGGTAAATTAACTAGACACCTGGGAATCCTTGCAAAAAATTGTTGAAATACTCATATCCGAGAGATCACAGTGATCCCAGACGTCTCGAATTCTGAATGTACCGTTGAAAATGATCTGAAGGTTGAAGCAAAGGTTTCAGAGAACAAGAGATTTTATTTGACGACCATTACTAGCTCGACCAAGACGTACATCGGACAATAACTGCATGACCCCAGAGAGACTGTAGAGACAGATAATGAGGTTCAGCACTCATAGTGACGACGGAAATACGAATTTCCAGATAAACTGTTTACAGAGAATTCTGTAGCGTTGGTCTCAATGCAAAGCAGTTAGCAGTTCTCATTCCCTGCATAGGTATAAACACGCTCGTTTAATCGTTTAGAAGACCAAAAATTTCCAGCTATGTCATAATAAAACATTTTTACGTTAGACATTAAGATTGGCTTAAGAAAAGCGATTCTTTTAACTTAGATAAATTTAATTTGATTGATTATAAATAACAAAGGCACACCAATTTTGTGCGGAATAATGAATTGAAATATCTAAATTTCTATATTATTAAAAAATGTGCCAGAACTTATATGAAATTATCTGATGTGACTCAAACTTTAAAGACTTTGATGACAAGCCTACTTACCACAGCCTCAGAAAAGGTTAAACTCGAGTTTAGGGCAGAAAGGACAAATTTTGTGTTCAAGAACAAATTTTGTCTTAGTATGAGATTTTATTTTCATTTAATAATATGGGGAGAAATTTAAAATTCTTTTCATAAGAGACATCACAATCTTTATGGAAAAACATTGTCTCAGACGAGGGGAGTCGGTGTGAGACTAGACATTTTGCTGGACGTCAGAGCAGTCATTCATATTTGAGACGAGGTTTGGGACTGTTGAAAGCAACAAAACTGATATTTTTGAGCCTTAGAATGCTTGTTTTGAAATATTTCTTATCTTTATTTTAACTTTATGGATGATAATGCATCAACCGAATTTGGTCGAGGGATGCCTTAAAAAGAAATATATCCGTCTGATATCGCGGTCTCTTCACTCGCTTGTTTTAGCAAGGATGCGTGGGGTATGCTGGGAATAAAACTTGCAACCCTTTTTCACCAACCAAGTTAAATTGCAGAACTGAAAAAGCTTTTTTTTT
>JAOUZG010043367.1:316657-343247 GCA_026289955.1 Argiope argentata | reverse complement strand
ATATATATATATATATGAAACAAAAGCAGCTATTATCGTTCTTTTATAATGTTTGATCATTTTATAATCTTTTTACATTCGTATAGAGACCGTATCTCTCTATTTCGACTCGAAATCCCTTCATTTTTCACATTTTTATCTATTATGTTTAGCATTTTGATGAAATTAAGTCAAGTATACTTAAAACATATAACAAACACTAAATGAGTGGCATTAAACGTTATAACTATAGAGTTGGAATTGTTTATTAGTATATTTTATTAAACTTTATTTTAGAGAATTTTTAAATCACTATATTTTAATTTTTTGTTAAGGAAACAAAATCAGCACCATTTATAAAAGTTGTTTGGATTTAAAAATATAAAATTAATAAAAAAATTAACATTGACATTTTTATTGCAGTTATTTGATTCTCCATTTAAATTATAGTGTTTTTCAAAAGTCTGTCTATGTGAAGAAAATACACTTGTAATATATATTCTTTTAAATTATAAAAAAGATATTTAGTGATGACTTATACCAATAAAAAGTGATGGCATTCTGAACTAAAACCACAACTATATTTCCGTATCTCCGTGTTTCATTCGAATGTTATAAACCAAGTGTTTCCAATATTCAGTCATAAATTGCCAAAATCTTGCGAAACAAACTCTGTCACGATTTCATGATAGCTTTGATGACATTATTAGAAGGGCCAGTACTCCATCCCTCCCTGTTTCCCATCCTTCCAAACGGGAAATAAAAATATCCAAACTTCTCTGAATAGAGAAGAAACAAAAATTAGAAAAACTGTCTGAGCAGAAACTAGAACACCATCACTCAAGATAGATTTATGAGCGATATTAATGCCACTGCGTAAGAAAATATCAATACGTTATAAATAAATTTGACAAATCTTATTAACGCCCTGCTTTTAAACCCGATGCTGCAATTTCATCTCTATTTTATTGCAATGAAAGAGTTTGCTATGCTGTTGCTTCTTGTGACAACCATCTAACGATAAAAGAAATATGTAACACTGCCTACAAGCGAATTTAGAAGCCTAAAAATATCACAGGAATTATAATTTGAAATAAAATGATACTTGATTTTAACATGATTAAATTAAAATACGTTCTTTTCGTCGTTTTAATGCAGAAGGACTTACAGAATTCCAAGAAGAATTTCACATTAATGAATTTCTCCTTTTGAGCACTAAGTAATTTTTTTTCAAATATGTGGCACAAATTTTACGACACAGTTCTAATTGAGTTAATATTCACGTAGGAATACCAGTTGTTCAAATTTGAACAGATTATGTTGGTAGAAAAATCACAGTGAATCCATCATTTGTTTTTGGGTTGGGAGTTGATCCATCGATCCATAAATTATCCAACTAATATGGAAATATATGGTTATTTCAATCACTTAAAATACAAATATGCATTTATATTTTAAAAATAAATGAAAAATTAGAAAATGAATTGCAAAAATGAAATAATCCTTTTTTTAAAATACAAAAAAATCAAACAAATGGTAAGTAATGATTTTTTAATCTTAAAATTGCTCAATATAATATCTGTAATTATTTGTTAATTTCTTTTGAGAATAATGAAAATAAATGAAAAATGTTTAGAAATAGTTTATGCAAACATAATAAAATATTTAAAATTTTCCGAGTTTTATCGCAGAATGTTCTATAAAAACTCATTTCCCAGATATTGCAAAAAAAGAAAAATTTTAGAGATTAAATAAATGAAGGTAATATATTAAGTTCTCAAAGTATTTTACGAGCTTCATAAAAATATTTATGTGAATAATATTTAAAAGTGAGAACAAAGAAAATTTTATATCTTTAAGTTTTTTTTCTTCTATTCACAGTTTCATGCGTGCACTTTTTTGTTTTTTTAAGAAGAAATTTGTTATTTTCATTTAATGAAATTCTTCAGCAGGAGATACTACACTATTTTTGGAATGCTTTATTGCGACGGAATATTTTCAGGATGCATTATGGAGTTTCAAAGAAATTTCAAATAGGTATGAGTTATTCTGCAAAACGATTTGATTATCAAGCTCTATGAATTTTATTTAATCTAAGAATTTAAAGACTTTAATGTTCTCTTCAAGATTAAGTTACTACTTTTGATTCTTCTAATATTTGTATAATTTGAGATAATTTGAGGCAAGAATACGATGCAGTTATAATGTATCTGATTAAAAAAGGTATTAGATAAGAATATTTCATTCGAAAAATATTCTTAAGTTTAAAAATAAAAAATAGATTATGATTATATTTGAGCATTAGTTAAGACCAAGGTTAATATATATTTAATTAAAATGGAATTCTTCCGATGTTCAAAATTATTTTTCTTTTACGAGGAAGGTATTTTCTGCCAAAGTTTTTCTTTTATTAGTTTGAATGATTATGGCAGTAGCATTATATTTAAAAGATGAATCATTATTGAGCAAGTAAAAGGGAACTTCATATTGCAATAACAATCACCTTTTAAACAGAAACTAACGTCTGCTTAAAAGCTGATAAAAGTTATTGCCACATACTTCGAGCAAGATATCTCGTTGCCATTTGTCATAATATCATAGCCGACGTCTTAATGAGAATAATCTTTTGTGGAAAGAAAGTCTCTTATGAATGCACTGAATATTCTTATATTTCGAAATACCCCAAAAACGAATAGAATGCCGTGGTAATTTAATGAATTGAATGGATTATAAAAGTGAACTATAAGAGAAGATTATTATATTAATTAAAATCTAAATATTTAAAAAAATAAAATTTAAAAAAATCAAAAGAATATTCAAATCGAAAATAAAAAATTATTTAGCCATTACAGTACAAATTAAAAAACGATCAAAAATCGTATTAAATGTCATGACAAATTTTAAATGCTTATTGTTGCATCATACTGTTACAATTATATTTTAAATACTCCTGAAACATTGAGTTCAATAACAGGTATTGAATTTTTCAGATTTTATACAAACATAATAATAAAAGAAACAAGTCAATTATCTAGAGCATTTTATTTACTGTACATACTTTTTATAATTTGTGTATTATGCTTTTCACATAGATAAAAGAAAAAAAACTGTAAGTTGTCATCAAAAGTCACGCGACTTGAAAAGAGTGAGCCAAGAGTGAAGCAGGAGAACAAATTTCAATAAAAGTTCCCATAAAACAAAGAAATGAGTTCTAATTTCCCCAGTGTAGAAGAACATGACCCAAAAAGATGAATTACGACGAATGCAATCTCCAAAGCGTATCACAGATTCCACCACATCGGTCAACGCTACAAAGAAAATCATACTTGAAGTTTGAGCTCAAAATACATCCAGCAATATATTTTCGGAAACATATATAAAGCTGTCAGCCCTATACATGGATGTGTGTTGCAATTATATCTTAGAAATACGTTTTAAAATTGGTTGTCAAAATTGTCATCGTTTTGAGATTTCTCGCATCTTTATCTCATCAGTGTAAATTACAATAAAGATCGCTGATATTTTTAGCTTAAATAAAAATGATGACATTTCTGGGTTTTAAAAAAGGATCTTTTTATGTGGAATAGGGCAATTTATTATAAGGTCTTATTCAAATTGTTTCAATTTGTAAGCGTAAGATTTTTAAATCAATTTTCTTTTTACATATGAAAGAATTGTGGAAATTTGTTAAATCCCATATTAATATATTCGGAAAGTAATAATAAATTAATTTTAATTAAATTTTGAATCCAAAATTGATGCTACATCTTATAGATAAGAAAAAAAAACAGATACCTAGAGAATAAAAGAAAAAATTCCCAAAATATTTAGATAATGCCATGGTATGAATTATAAAACTATGAATGAATGGAAATGATAATTAAAATGCAAAATGATATTTTAATCCCATAATAAACGTGTGTTTAAAAAAACTCTAAAAATATTTAAACGATTTATTCTATACAAGTTTCATTCACATTAGCAATGTGCTGAAGAAATAAAAAAAAACATTTGTAGTACAATTGAGATGTAAATATATAGGAACAAAAGATTAGTTTTTTTTATGGTACGATCACTACTATGTACAATGCCCATGCAGCCTCACTGAAATAAATTATTGAAATCGGTTTAAATAATTTAACATTTTATTTTTGGCGCAAGATCCCTATTTGGCTACATTTCACCATCCATTCGGTTAAAAGTTAAAATAATTGACACCAAAAGCCGAAAGGACAACAGCAGTTTCTAAAACGTGAGTTAAAAAACTTAAGGAAATTGGCAAAACTGTTTAAAAATAAAGTTGTAACGAAAGCGAACATTATCAAACATACGGATTTTTTTTAAGAAATAAAAAAGAATTGAATGGTGTACTACATCCATCATGTAACGCAAGGTAATAGATGAATTTAAAAAGTTCTGACGATTGGAATTAAAAGAACATTCACTTTGAATACGGTTAACGGTAAAATTAGTGTGACAAGTAGGATACACGGGTGCCCTTTCTCCAAAAATGAGGCGCCTATGAGTGAAACAGGTTAGCCCTAAACGGAGACGAGTCAATTTGACATCAATCTATCGTAAAGGAAAAGCAAGCCGGTTTAAAATAAAGGAAAATAGTTTTGCATATCCACTAAAAGGAATAGTAGCAGAAAAAAATTAGATGTCAAACAAGCTCTCTGAAATAAAAAGCTGAAATTTGAATTTTGCAATGTATAAGCTCCTAGGTATAGTTTGTGTTTGATGAAATAAACAATAAAACGACTAAATTTATTTAAAAAGTGCTTGGGATATTAAAATATTATAGAATTATTACATAAAATAAAGTTTTCGATCTTAAAGAGATATAATTCGATTACAAAAAAAATTTCTGCGAAAATACAAACCTAATCCAAATACTACGACTGATAATGTTAGCAGACAGCCCATTAACCTATGCTATATAGTAAAAAAGGAAATAAAATGTGATATTTGCTATCTCATAACTACATACTGTTCATGAAACAGTAAAATCAAACTGATAATTAATTTCGGACTGAAACAAAAAGTCGATTTATAGAAAAAAATGCACTACCAGATTGAAAATTTAAAAAAATGCAGAAAAGAAAAAAATATACTCGTTTATAAACACATCCCCTATTTTTCATTCGTAAACACCTCCGCACATTGTACCCATTCATTATTTTCACTCATAAAATTAAATCTGACGTTCAAAGCAAGATATTCACATTTCAAAACGAATGTAATATAAAAAAAGGATAGAGTGGAAACACAATAGGTTATATCTGGTCTTGTTCTAAAAAATACGTTAAACCATCTACAGTTTCTGTAAGTATGAATGCCTTAATACTCTGTTCAACAACTGTTTCTTTTACATATTAAATGCAAAATTGTTTTTCAAACAAAATTTCGAATGCTATGTAAAAAATTTTTCAGTAGGTATAAGTCTGCGTATTAACAGTGGTGCTTCCATTCTCAAAATGATGGAAATTTGCATTTTTGATTGTCGTTTTCAGTCATGACATCAAGAAGGAATTTTAGTAATATTTTTGGTTATTGTAAATTTCTAGATGTTTTAAATTAAATTTAAGATAGAAATTAAAGTGAAAGCGAAGGACCGTTCCCTTAGGAAATAAGTATGCAGAATCCTCTTTCGTTTGCAAATTACAAAATTAAAGTTGTCGCTTTTGTGGCAACCCAGTAAATAAATAATACATTTAGAATTTCTTTCTTGGCTAAAATTCTAGGATTTCAATAATGAAGAAAAATTTGACACATCACTTTTAAGAGGATTATGAGAATGAATTCTGTTTTCCTGTGAAGACATTACCTGGCAGAAAATTTTGAATTAAACCCACATTCAAAAGCTTAATTTTCCGAAAGAACTCGGATACCATTTCTAAGTTTTCATTACAAGAAAGGGCTTTTTAGATTCTAAGAGAAGGTAATAAATAAAATGTTTATTTTTCAAAGAACATTTTCGTCTCTGGGTAAGATGTTTTGTAATACGAGACATCAGTTGCGGCTAGCGTATTCTGCGAAATGTTCTGCCATTAAAAATGATTCGGGGTTATTCAGAATTGCTTTGGGGCAGTGTTCATGAATATGGACCAAGAAAAGGGAAGCATAACTTCTGGAATCTTTTGTATCTGCGTTTCTGAATCTTGTATCGATACAATTTGTTTAATGTTAAAATTTTGAACCTAATTATCCTCAGCAGGAACCTATGCCACACCAAAGGAAAATTTATAAAAATATAAAAGAATTTTGTTTCTATCATATTTTCTTATCTCTTGAAAATTTTCCTTTCTTTAGCATCAGTAATTATTAGTAATACATTAGAATTATAGATTATATGATTTTTTTAAAGTTCGGAATTTGTAATTTTGAGCTTTAGACAAATAAAAAAAATATATTAAACACTTATTTAAAAAAATCAAACAAGCTTTAATAACCCACGGAAAGAAAGAAAAAAATTCTTATTATTGGAGTTAAATCCTCGAAATAGGAGGCATGAAAAACAAAATTCTAAAGAAATTGAGTCAATTAAAATCGAAAGAAAGAAAATTCTTTAAAAACTAAAATATTTTGGCTATACGATAAGAGAATATCATCATTTCATTATTTTATTTCGACATTTAAATTTCAGAGAATGTACAAAAAAATTTCAAAATTCTTTTAAAAACGCTTGTTTAAAGATATTTTATTTTTCTTGTTATTTTGTTATTTAATTGGGGACGCGATAGTCATTAAAATATAACTTCGCTTTCAAGTTCAACCTTCTATCGCCTTAACCAACCAAGGGAAAGCTAAAAAAATGCAATCAATAATAATTTTTATGGAAAATATCAGACATTTATACTAGCAAAACCTGGAGTGTAGCTGCCTGTTAAAAATATTAAACTGATTTTAAATTTATTTAAATGTTTGTGTTTTTTTTATTTCTCAGAAAAATAATGAACTTTTTAATAAACAGTATTTTGTCTTAATAAAAATAAGTGTTTCATTTCTTCTATTTCATATGGTTGTAGAAAAAAAGCTTATAGCCCGGTACAGCCTGTAGTATATGTTAGTAGAACGTTAGATTTGCATCCCTTGGGTTGTGAATTGAAATCCCGTTGGCCGAAGACTCACCCTGTATATGATAGTTGGTGCACGTAAAAATCTGTAATACCCATCAAGTCCACCAAGACGAGGCCAATGATTCAATAACTTTGGGGTTATTGGATCATTGGCGAACGTTATCTGATGACGGTCTGTATCATGTTCTGTGAATGAAGTCCGCCCCGGGAAAAGGGCTGTGACTTATGAATAGATAAGACGCGCTCTTAACGATAGTGAAACAAGAGACGCTAAAACTCTGCTTAAAATAGACGACTTCGTCAACTGGCTTGTCTATGACAAAGCCATAAGCAAAAACAATAAGCTTAAAATATATATTGGTTTCGTCATTCATCTAAAATAAGCGATACTTTTCGATAAAAGCAAATAAAGCCCTCATTTATAATTAGCAGTCACTGTCGAAAACAATGTTACTTCCTCGGCCAGTGCCTTATAAAACATGCAACATTCCACAAGGGTTAATTGCCTCAAAATCAGTGTTGAATAGCAGGATATTAGTTCCGGTCGGATGTCCACGTCATGCTACTCTAAAAGTATTTTGCATTGCCGATAGATTAGCAAGCTGTGGACCGAGCGGGAATATCCAACTTAAGAACAAAGTCTGCCATTCTAGATATTTGAATTTTAAATGTTTCTACAAAGGAAATAATTAATAATAAAATGTTTTAAGTTCAAAATTTTTTAAGATGATAGCATTTCTAGTTCAGGAGAATTTCCGTAAATGGTTTGATATATTAAAATTACTAACTAGCTTTGTTGAGGAATTCTAAAAACTGAAAATTACTAACTTAAAATATATAATTGCTCTATATTAGGTTCTACAGGGTAGATTCCTAAATATAGAGCAACCAAATAGAAATGTGAAATTTTTTAAATGTTAAAAATCTACGGGGAAGATTTTATTTCAAAATTTTAATTATACTTTTATTTTTAAAAATCTAATAAAATGCTCAGTTATTTTTCAAGAATATAGCAGCATAAAACAGAGCAAACTCAGATTTTATCTACTTAAATTTTAAAAAAGGAAATAAATATTAAATAATAATACATCAAAACGTAATGTGTCCCTTATTTTAATAAATGTTTCGATTAATTCGAAAAATAATATGGCTCTACATTTCTTCATAGTAATGAAATTGACTCAACATTTTACTGTTTTAATAAATCTTTAACGCACAAAATACCAACTTTTATATCATAATAAAAAATAAAGTGCTTTATTTGGAGCCTAAATTAAAAGAATGATTTTCCAGTCCGTTTTTATTGACATGATAAGTATTTTTCTACGTTTTATGTGACTTAAAATTATCATAAACATAATTCAGCTGGTCATACAATTAGTTTAAAAAATGTATAATTATAGACGGAATAAACATGAAACATAGGCAGTATAAGACGTTTGGAAGCAAAGACAAGCGTTTAGGATTTTTTTAAAAAGTGGTTTGCGGTATTTTCTGAAGTATACAAAGAATAACTTTCCTGATAGTTGCCCAATAACTAATTTTTAAATTTGGCAGAAAAACATATAGTTTTGATAAAAATAAAGAATCACATTTTACTGTGTTTCTCTCTATAAATTTTCTGTTGAAAAGAATTGTGACATTTAAATATTTGTAGGGATTTTCCTCGTTTCTACTATTTATATGGAATTAAATATTTTTGAAATGGTATTTAAATAATGCAATGTTATTTTTTTTAAGTTGAGGAATCGCAGTTTAAAAGATTTTATTTAATTTCAATGGTTGTTTAAAAAAAGTCATTTAATCAATAGAAAATATTCCTTCTAAGCGATTCTCAATTGATTTAAACAGCTGACACCTTTATTTTTAAATAATATTAGAATTGATCTCTTCTACTTATTTAAACAATGACCGGACCTCCGAAACAGTAACACAGATGAGAACTGTTGTTGAGTCCTAACGGCTGTTATCGGCCCCGGGACAACCTTTCCTGTATGAAGTACGATCTATCCCTCAATGATAGATCGTACTTCAACCTATTAGTTTTCCCTACAGGGTGGCGAAATCCAACCACCATGCCAAAAGCATCTCATTCTCAATTACGAGGTGCCCCACCGCTCGAAACCACAATGTGACAAATGAAACTCATTACTTCACTTAAAAAATTTCTCCAATTATAAGGGAACGTCAAATTAAATGGTTTGAAAATTAGCAATTAGTCAGAAATTTGTTTATTTCTAAGATAATTCAAGTTTACAACTTATTTCCGGCATGTTTTGGTCAGTGTAAAATGAATTGCATTTACTTTCTAGGAATATTCCATGGATTTAAATAGGCCTTTTAGTTTTATTTTCAATGTCATGAATAACAAACAAAAAATATTAAAATATATGGTGCAATATTTCTTTAGAGGAATCTTTGAGAGCGCAATCACGTCTCCTTCTTTTTTGAAACTTGTGAACATTATTTCTCGGAACACGCTTTAAAAAATTATATCTATTCCGAAGCCTTTCATTTCAAGAAACAGACGACAGGTCCTTTTGTGCAGTTAACAAATTACCTGTCTGGGTTATAAATAACTAAGTTCTCGTTCCATTTGGAGACGACGAGTTTTCTCGATTATACGTTCGGGCCGCGCGGGTTTCGGAGGAGAAGTTTATTCGCTTAAATAAATTACCCTCTAGTGGCAACACGAAGTTTTATTTCCCTGCCGGCCATTTTATTGCAAAGGTTTGGAAATTGACGAACTTTGGATGGAATAGTTTAAGAATCTGCGGTACCAATATTTAAAGTAATAACTGCAGGAAGGAAATATTAAAACTTTGGGTGAACTTTTATTTCCCCAAGGAGGAAAATGTTGTGTCTTTTGCCACAACAGACAGATTTAAAGTCTCGGAACAAAAATATTAAAAAAAAAGATAATTATCAGAAGTGAAGTGTTTTCTGCTTAAAAATGTACAATAATAAAAGAAAGTATAATTTAAGTTTTTATTTTTCAAAATAATCGAAATAATTTTATCCTCAAGAGTAAAATTATGAAATCATTTTTAAATTTGCATAAATTTGAATATTATTAATGTAACTCTTAATTTTAAATTCTTTAAATTATTATATATATTTTAGTTTTTACGTTAAGAATTCTTATTATTAATATTACATAATTTTACAATCCAAAATTTTGGAAATTTCCCATTAGATGACATCATGTTTTAGAATAAAGATTTTGATAATATTAATCGATTAACTAAAAATTAATTCTGAAAAATATTATAAAATTTACATTTGTGTTACAAAATAAAATGTGTGAAAAATTTCAAAACTTTCAAATTCAAGGAATTAAGAAAAAACATCAACCATCTTTAAAAATTAAAAAAAAATCGAAATAAATAAAAATGTAAAATAAATATGATTTTGAAGAAATTCATTTATCTGGCTTTCTTCCTTCCTTCTTTAAATTAATATATTTTACGAATTAATGAAATAATTGATAAATAAAAAAGCTAAAAGTAAAGTTTTGCTGACATATATAAAGATCACATATAAATATAAAGTAGATGATAAATGTAATTGATTTTTAGAGTCCATAAAATATTGCTTATCTGTTGAAGAAATTTTTGATCCTATCGAATTTTCATATATGGTCATAGAACATTGGGATAGAAACAGACTTAGCATTGAAAATTCAAAAAATGGTAGCTACTGAGATGATACGATTCTTTATCGATATATAAAACATATCAACCCAAAATAAATAAATAATAATAATTAAAAAATGAAAGATTTCTAACTCTATTATTTATTCAGAAATGAATTGACGCTATTAAGTGAATTTGATTGATATATAATTTCAGGCAAATAATGATTTTTATTTTATTATGGTTTAGCAGGAACATTGAGCAAAGTCTGTGGTACTACTACCACTTCAGAAAAAAGGAATGGAAGATATTTCTCTGAAAGTACTTGATCTTTTTGCTATAAGGGGCTTCTTGTATACTGCAACCTGATTGAATAAAAGTTTGCAAATTCAGATATAGAGAATATATGTACGAATCAGTCTAACTTGAAGATTGTTCATGGGAAACTTCGTCACAGTCAGTCGCAGGGTTTGGTTGAGGAGGCAACCAAGACATAGAAAAATGTTAACTTTATGGATGAAGAATAATCAAACTACAAAATGGTCCAATGGTCTCCGTTTTGTCCAATTCATGAAAAACAGAGCCCTACATTCAAGAATAAAACAATCACCATACAAATATACGTTTGGGATTAAACCAAGATTTAGAATGATAACTACAACCTTGCCGTCGGATATATCGAGGATGAACTTATGAAAATTTTCGACGACTGCAGAAGTGCATGAACCTGAATAAGCACAATCAGGTGAGCATATTCTTACTGGTAAGTCGACTAGAATTTTTATAATCTGAGAGAAAACCAAAGAAACTTCAATACATGAAGCCAAACAAAAGAAAAATATCTCAGATGAAACATCTTAGGTTTGATATTGGAAGTAATGTTGTTGTTCCCGTTCCAAATATTGATAGAGTAAAAGTTTATTTGCGAAATCTCATCGATGTGGTGCTTGAAAAAATTTAAGATGGCTTGCACAAAATTGGCACGAAAGATAGAATTCTTAACATATTGCATTCGAAGTAAGAAATTATATTTAAACTTAATTAGTTCAATATTTGTCCAATAAAAATATAATAATTATTTATATTAACTTTAAAAATAATCATACTGTAGACTACAGCCAATCATGGTACAAGTTTAATACAAAAATTTTATAAGGCTGCAGATTTTTCAGCTTTCAATTAGATATATCGCAGCAAATTTTCTTGACAAGAATGAGTAGCAAATGAGAACATTACGATGACAGCAACAGGAAGAAAAGGAACTGTAGAAATTCGACAAAGGATTATCCGCTGTTCTTGTGTTCTTCAGAGAAATTTCTGTATAAGAAATGGTACTCTTTGCAATTCCAAGAGCCACAGAAGTTTGCCATAGCGAAATAAGTAATTTGTAAAATCATTAGAGTATTACATAATACCCAAGTAAAGTATTTTTTCTTCATTGATAGGCTCTTTCAGTAAACACAGTATAAGTAAGAATAATTTAATACAATGATTTTGGATAAACTTATATTTTCTAACAAATCAAGCAAAACGTGAATAATATGTCTTGTAACGAATAAACTAATGCTGTCAGTTAGAGTAGGTTTTAGCCGTTTAATTTGGGTTCTCCTTAACATCATCAGTTAAAACGCGGTTTTTCCTAGTTAATTGGCGTTTTGAAGGAATTTGACTGATATATGTATATATATATATATATATATTTCAATTTTATTTATTAATTCAATATATATTTCAATTTAATTTCAATACATAATATATTTTAATTAACCTAATATTTTAAACTTGTATTGTATGACTCTTGATTTTAATACAGTTCATGAAATACTAATTCATTAATTAAATTTGATTAATTTTTGAATACTCTCTATAGAGTTTTTACAGTTTGTAATGAAAATTACAGAGTAGCTAAAATTGTAGTTGATCGACAGGTAAAATGAAAGGATTTCAGTATTTTTCACATGATGAAAAATGCGAGCAACTCTTGTGAAAAATCAATAGTTTTTTGATAAAATTTTGAAAAAATTTGCTTTAAGTAAGAGTTTTATTAAACGATTTTCGAGAGTAAGTTAGCAGTTTTGGCTTAGTGGTTAGAATGAAGAATTTTTCTAAAAAACTAAAGTTGAAGAAAATTTAAGCTTTAGGCTCAATTCCGATTTCTCACCTCAAAATCTTTGTCATCCATTATTGGTCACTTTTCATTCATAACCTTAAAATTGAGTCAGGTGTTGAGGAGAATGAAAAATTGCACAGAAATTAGCTTTCTTTTTTGCCATTTATTATTGTGATTCTGTCATATGTATGACAAAATCACAATATTAAATAGACACATATTTTATGTATATTCATATTTATGTTACTTATAATTATTTAATAAAAAGTAACTAAAATATAAAAAAATTATGATGAAAAACTTTTTGTTGACCTAATTAGAAATTGACTTAATTTTTTTAATTACTTGTTTCTTTTGAAAATTAAATTCATTAAATTCTTTCTATTCTCGTTCTATTTGAAAAAAAAGTAGTGGAATCTAAAAATCGGATATTTTAACGAAATTAATATTTTTTAAATCTTTCTGAATTTAAAAATAAGCAGATTTGGTATAATATTTATAAATACAACGCCTGAAATTAAATATGCTTTTTAATATCAAATTTCTGATATCAAATTCTCTCTAAATTGTCGATTCGCCTTTTTCATCTTATATATAACCATAATAAAGCAAAAACGTTATCATTCTTGAAACATTCTGTATAACAATGTTTTATTCTATGGTATAAATTTTATCATGTATCTTTTCTTTTTCTCAAAGTCAAGGAGCTAATTAAGAGAGAGAATGTATCACATTGGAGAAATTGGATTAGATTAAATTTTCCTCTAGAACGTTCTGAAACATTAGTCGATAATTTCGCTTCTATATTATTCGAAGGATAATTAATGAGTAGTAATTAATTACTCTTTCTCAAATGGAATGACAATTAATTTCACTCTAAAGATTACAATAGTCTCGCTTTTACTTTCTTCTTTTTTTCTATCGGACATTTTTTTCTTCTTTTCTATAATGAAAAAAAATTTAAATACCTTCTGGGAATATAATTTTGTTAAATCTTTGCTACAAATTAGTTTGTCGAATTTTCTTCTTGAAAATTAAAAAAAGTAAATGATTCTAATATTTTATTACGATTTTTAATTACTTTGGCTGTTTTACTTTTATTTAGTTCCGAATTTGTAAAAAAGGCAATATTAGAAATCCATTTCCCAATGTGATAATGTAAAAATGTATATTTCTTTGTGTGCAATTTTATAATTTTTTCAGAACTCAGATTTAATAGATTTTAGTCATATTTTTAAATCGATAGAGTTTAGTCCCCTTTAAATCGGTTTTTTTCATGAAAAGAAATTTTTTCATCTGTAAAAGAGAGGTATAACTTACTTGAGAATTTTTTTTTATTTGAACTTCTGTAAGACTCATAATAATAAATTAGCGAATATACTAAAAATATAAAAGCAGATAAATCACAAAAATATTTTAAATAACAGGATTTTATCAACTTACTAGAAGGTAAAAAACAAACAAACATTTTTATCAAAAAATTGGATGTCGAATTGAATACATAGAAACCCGATGCACTTAAAACAACATTATGAAGAAAATAAAGCATAATCATATAAACGAGAATAACAGAAAATAGAAAATTCCTCTACATACATTAATATTTTAAGTACTTTATATATAGTATAATTTAAGTTCCAAATGCATAGAATTCCCCTATTTAAACTTCAAGCCTTTACATCTGACGAAAAATAAACTTCTCAGATTTTAGTATAACAATTAAGTGTCCTTTATTTATATTATATTATTTCAAGCTCTAAATGGAATACTTTCATTTTTTTCTGATTTAATCTTTCAAGACAGGCAAAAAAAATCAGTTGATTTAATTGAACATAGACATCCTCGCAAACTTTAGTTGATTTAGTTAACCAGAAAATATCAGAAAGAGAATGCTCCTGTTTTCGCAAAACGCTTCATATTAAGGCATATAGCACAGACGATAAAATTGCCTATTTTTGCTGGAAGGAAAACTTTGTTCTGACAGAAATTTTAAGAAATCTAGAGATTGCTTTTAAGGTAATGAATTTTGCTCCGCAAAGGCCAGAGATCTAATTCTTTTTTTTATGATTAAAAGCTATATTTAAAATATTTACCACGAAGAGGCCAGTTTGAATAAACAAAAATCAACAAATATAGCAATATTTGTTGATTTTTAATGACAAAAAAATATTAAATGAATTATTAGTATGAGAAAGAAGACAATTTTCTTACAAAAGTGAGAGTATTTTGAAACATTTGGTTTCGTCTATTTATAACATAATAATTTCATCGCTAATGTCTCTAATTTCTAATCAATTGCCTCTAAGTGCCAGTTCTCAAAACTGATGTTTGTGTGGACTGATGAATTGAATAGTATATTTAAACGTCAGCGATCATTCATCTATTTCATATCACTCAAATACTCTTGATTTTAATATATAAACGCTTTTAAACGGTTTTTTGATTCAGAAAAATGTTTTTGAAAGCAGAATTTGCATTGAGGAAACGTTATAATATTGCCTGTTCAATGATATTTACTATTTTGGAAATCCAAGTTAAAATTCTTCTGGTTAAAGACAAATTTACTTTCAGTCTATTAAAAGAAACAAAATACTTATTGTTCTTTTATGAATCTTATTTCAACAAATAAATTTTATTTTATTTCTTATGACGTATATGAATCCTATTTTATAAAAGCTAACAATGAATATCTAATATAAAGGTGTTTAAATGTAGCTTGTTTGACACATTTTTCAGTGCATTTGTATATCAAAAGTGCATAATGAAATTAGGTTGTACATTCATATTTGAGGAGATAAAATAAAAAAAATATTGCACACTCATCACTTTTTCATTTTTTTCATAGAAAAATAATTTTTTTACTTGATATTAAAGAAATAGCATCTGATAATTAAGCAGAGCCTATAAACTGTTAAAAAAGCATAAAAACATAAAATAAACTATAAAATTAAAAGTTTCTGGAAAAGAAAATTGATTTTCTTAGAAAATAAAAATTAGCCACAGATTTCCAATATATGTAATTATATAAGAGAGTTTGTGAAATGATAGTTAAAAATTTAATTTAAACTTAATTAATGACCTAATTATTAACTCAGTTCAGCACATGTCACCTTCATCCTAAAATGTTCCCCTATTTCCTGATCACATTCCACTTTTTATATTTAATTAATGCAACACGAGTCCTAAAATTGCTGAATCGGTTGTAAGCCGACACATTCTAACTCTCCGAGTGAAGGGATAAAATATTGCTGCTATAAACAAATTCTTCTAAAAGATCCATATCATTACCCTGCATGTGACTGACAAGCGTTTGAAATCCCTATTATAATCTAACGGTATACACTCACAGGGATAACATTTTCATTAGCGTTTCCTCATTCGTTTTGTGTCGTTCTGTGTTGCGCTCGTCTCTTCTTCTTGTACTTAATTCGTGCCTCCCGGGATGCAATAAAGAGAATTTAATAATCCAAAGTCTTTTTCTCTGCCTTCGGCAGAGATGAAGACTGCTTCAAAAATTATGCTTAAATGCTTTATTAAAAAATCATGCTTATGTAAAAATTAAGATTAGAGATATTGTAAATATAAATGTATCTGAGGTTTCTATAATGATAAATATATATGAGGAATACATATAAATATATATGAGGGATCTAAATTAAATCCTTATAGCTTACCTAATTTTTGTCTTGATTTAGTCCAACTTAATTTTAAATTGTTCTCTCATTTCCTGATCCACTTTCACTTTTTTAAAAATTAATGCAACTGAAGCGCTGTAAAGTTGCTGAAAGAGACAAGTTCCTTCTCTTCGAGAGAAAAGATAAAGAAATTTTGATTTTCACAAATTTTTTTAAGTGATCCTTATAATTCCCTGAGCTAAATCGACACATGTAAATAAATTCTTATCAGAATCCAAGGGAATAAATATTATGTTCCCTCTTTTCTCTTTTCGCTGTTGTGCTGTGATGTAGACGTACCTTTTCGCTTCTCGTTTCTAAATTATGCCTCTCTTGATGGAATAAGTCTGAATTTTAAGAATTCCTTATTGGTGGGCCTAACGCATGTCAAATTTGACGTTTGAAAGATGTGGTCTTATTGCGTTAACTTGGAATCTTGCCGCGGCTCAGGTATTTATCCGTCATCACCTGATGACGGATAAAAATTACGAATTCTGAAGTAAAATTACTTCAAAATAAGACATTGATATTATGAAACTCTATTTATTAATATAGTTTTAATATTTTTGGGGTTAAACACTTTTTCCTTTAATCGGCAACAAATCGTATATATCATTTAATAACACATGGCAATAACTAAATAGAAATTCTGCTATTCATTAGCCCAACATGAATATCATTCAAAATCACTGCCTTAAATATTTACTTTGCTAATATTTATTGTTCAAAAACCACAAAGGAAGATGATGAACTTTTTTTTCAATATTTCACGGAAATCTAAAACATATAAAGTTATGACCAACTGAACATCAAATATGTTTTAAAAAATATAATAAAATTTCTAAGAGTACCTTATATATATGAGAGTTAAAGTAATGTAACAATTTTCCAATGAATATGAAAGCTGTTACATGTTAATAAATGTTGAATATATTAATCATTCCACACGAAAGAAAATTCATTGCTTACGAATTATATGTGTGTGAAGTAAACTCATTCTTAAAAACCATATTACATTTATTTGTGATTAAATTGAGTTTGAAAGATTAAATTTAACATGGAAATTATTGAAGGAGAAAGTAAAGCGTTAAGATACTAACCAGGTACGTGAAATTACCATGGAGGTATAAAGCAGAAAAGCTACAGCCCCAGAAATTTTGCTTTCTAAGTCCCGATAGCGGACATACAACGTTTTGGGAATGCTGAGTCTGTTGACGTGCGACTCTTTTAATTTAGTAATTGACTACAATGGAAGGGTCGTGACATGATTAAGCGAAGAGAAGTCCACCGCAGCAACAAATGTTGGCGCATTTACTCCACACTTTAAGTTCATTGGGGCGCGGAGGGGAGACACTTTGTGCTGCATGTACTGTTTTACTGTCAATGTTTAGAGGTTCAACAAATTATTTTATTAGTTTTGATCCATTATTAGTTTTACACTTTTCTGCTGTTCTTACGTTTTATAATTCTTGTGCTTTTATTCTACTTTTATAATTCTTCGTGCATTTTATAATTTCAATTTGCCCCTTTCTACCTCCTCGAACAGTTGGAATTTTAAATCACCCAGTCAAAAGGTGATAATGATCCGGAAAATGTGTTAAATCTAGAATTTACACTTTGTATACAGATTTCATATTGAATTAAGCTTAACATTACACTGAATGCAATTGCGATTCTTCTTATATGAGCTAATTCGCTGGTATATTATTGAACGATGGTTTAAAAATTCTTTTTTACACTTTTCAAAAATTTATCATTTACTGAATTGTTAGAAAAACACCTGAGAGATAGTTGAAGTTTACATAAACCATTTTTTATAGGACTTTAGTTTTAGAATCATTCTCGGAAAAAATTTATCGGAGGATAAGCATTTCATATCTGTTGCTGACACGCCCCTCACTATTCATCCTTTGATTCATAGAGCTGGAAAGCAACCAATCCTTTGATAAATGATTGGAGACACTGCAGAAACTTTTATTTGAAGATTCTACGCGGAGAGCAGGGGGCACAAAAATTCACCATTTCAAGAGCATTTATTTAGGGCTTTAAAAATAATTTTGCCATCTAGGATTTCTTATATATTCATTAAACTTTTTTTTTATTAAAGTTGATTTATTTCATGGTTATGAAGATTTAATTTTAAACAGAATTTAAATTATTCCGTCACGGAGATTTAAAATTGCATCGACTAGTGCATTCTTGATAGCAATATATTATTTTGACATTTTTAGAAGTAATAGATAATATTTTAAATTTTAAATTTTTTTAATGTATTTTAAATTCTTTGTTTATCAAAATTTAATTTCACTCTAATAGCGTTACTTTGTGGTAAATTTGTGAAACTATAATGGAATTCCGGAAACGCTGTTTATAAAGATGATTATAGAAAAAATAATATTTCTGATGTATAGCACTTAATCTCTTTTTCCTAAAATTTAATTTTTCTCCTGAATGTTGGCCAGATGTTTCCTGTAACCAATTTTTTTCTCATCATATTGATAGCATTAATTTAGTAAGGTCAGCGATCTTAAACATTACTTGGTTTTAAGTAGTGGTAAGGTCAGCGATCTTAAACCACTACTTAAAACATCGAATGAAACTATATTTTACTTTATATTTGCACAATAAAGATTAAAAAATTCCAATTAATTAGCTGTGCACGCAAAAGGGAGAAATTAATTGGTGAAATCTTTCCAAATGTTGAGGTTGGGGGATGTGCTAGGATTTTATATTGCGATATCTCTGGAAACTGGGTGATGGTGCGGGACTTAAACTCTTGATCCAAAACTCATTGACTTGGCTGTAGAAAAAAAGGACGATCTTTACAACCTGTTTTTAATGGAAAAGGATATTAATCTTTGCGTGTTAAGAAGACAGTTTCATTTAAAATTGCATGGAAATATTTAAAAAAGGGATGCATAATGGGAATGCTTGTTGATTCAATTTTATCATCAAGAAAACATTTACAGGTGATTAAAAATTCAAATAAAAGTGTTTCTTAAATTTATTTATTTAGGCACTCACAACAAAATTTTTTTGTAATAGAAGGGGAAATGGGCGATGGAGTTTATATTTTCGTAGTTGAGGTTTTGAAAATCACGCAAGCCATCAATAACCTTCAAAGCTTCAAGGAATATATTTGTTTGCAATGACTTCAGATAAATCATGATGGTATTAATAAATGAGATTTGTCCACTAAATTACCTTTCTTTAAAAATTTGCTACATTGTCCATCTTGAATTTTAAAAAAAATAGGTAACGGTTCACGCATGAATGCAGTATATTGAGCATTCAGATATTCTTGTCAATCAGGCAGCAGAGCTCAACCTACCAGCTTTTCGAGTAAGTTTTCCACGATCTTCATACAGGTAGCATGAGTACTTTGGAGATATCATCCCACCCAGGTAAATGGATGCATCCTGTGGCAGTAGGTAGCTTATGTTGCTTGCAAACACTACAGGACAAGGGCATTTTTATTTTCATTCTGCTGGGTCCCTAGTCACGTTGGAATTTTGGGCAATGAAGACGCTGTACACGCTGCTAAGGCAGCTTCTGGGTTATATCAAACATCAATTCCATATTGCGATTTAAAACGTGCAATTACTCATTGTATCTATTCCCTTTGGCAGGAATCTTGGGATCTGGAGACTCGTAACAAGCTACATTTTATTAAACCGCACATTCGTTTATGGCCCACTGTTTCCATAAGAGCAGCCGATTTGAAACTGACTCGATTTCTCACTGGTCATTCTCGTTCCACTCACAGATATCTATTATTCGGCGAAAGAAGCTCAGGTACTCATCATGTAACGCTGATTTTACTGTTGCGCATATCCTAGCCGAGTTCCCCTACTTTCTCATCGCATGACATTTTTTAACTCTTAGAATTAGTGTGAGAACCTTCCCTTCAGTATATTTTTTTAACATTTTAAAGGTTATTGGGTTTTATTATTTTATATAGATGTTTTCACAATAATGTGCTTGTTTTACCTCAAGTTTTGATTATTGCTGTTATACTGAACTGGTTTTTTATGTGCTTTATCTTTGTAAACTTTAACTTCTCAGTTGGTATCATCTCAAACCATATGATTGGCGAAGTGTAGCCTACTTTTGGCTCTCATCCCATTAAACTGAAATCTTAAGAACCTTGACGTAGAAAGGATGAAAACGTAATATTAAATACTTGTAAAAGTATGCGTGAAACAAAAACGAGAATCCTGTCTTGTGTACATAAAAATTTCGCATTTCCTGTCAGAAAAATTTCTGTAGGGATTATTTAAGATCAACAATTGTATTATTTCAGATCAACAATCGTTTTTTCTTGCACAATAGGCGGGAAATTGTACACGATGTTTAAATGATTGAACGTGCCTCACTATCCATTTACTATACTCAGTGCTCTGTTTAAAAGTAAAATAAGGGCTATTTTGGAGCAGTCTTCTTAATTATAAACATCGGTTAAATGATGAAAATGACACCTGAATTGGCAGCCCCTCTCCATGCTTCCAGACCACAGCAACGGGAAAATGTTTGCAAAAAAGGAATTTAACGTGAAATTGACCCATTTACATGGCGGATCTTTAAAGGAATCAGGTCTTGAAACTCTAACCCTCCAATTTTGAGACTTTCTACCAGTCCGCCTTTACCTGAGTGAGATGGGGGATGAGTTTTCTATTAAACTTTCATCAACTGTATTTTGTTTTCTTTAATTTGAGCAAAAATTTTAACTATTCAAAGGGCCAGAACTTGGAGTCCCCAAAAGTCAGAAAATCCAGCTGGAGAGGGAAAACACTGAATTTTTTTTATTTCTTTATTTGTTGCAAAATGTTTCATAACTTTATTTTTACGCATACTTCTTGCCGTATTATTTTATTTTCTATTCAAACAATAATCAAGCATAGTCTCATTTATTATTCATTTGAAATGTATTTGTAGCCAAAAGGCTTTAAAGCTAAGCCTTATTAACGCTTTCGGAGTAATTTATAGCTGGATTATGTCTGGAGATTCCCGAATCTTTAGTAAGGTGGATTACAGAAATATTTATAGATATATCTAGAAGTCGAATGTTGTCATATAAAATAAAAATTGTTGAAATCCAAAAAGGGGTTTTGATTTTGGGGAATGGCTCTTCTATTTCGTCAGTTATTTTATATAAATGTTTATATTTATTTAAAAGTAAGCATATTTAAACATTAATAATTGTAATAAATATTTGTTTTATTATTTCCTTAAGTTTATATTATATATAGAATGTATTGATCAATAGAAATATTTAGTGATTGACCAGTGATGGTGGATGAATTTTCAAGAGTTTTAAAGTGTTAGAGAAGCAAGAAAAGTAACTTTCAAATAACAAGAAGTCATGTATATTATTGAAGTTATAGTACGTTTTAAATTACGCATATTTTATAAATGACGGATTTTAAGAAGAGCGTGTCAGTATTTCTTTTCAAATAGAAATTATTAGAAAATTAATCTTAAAGAATTCATTAAAGGGTATATTTAGAAATTAGGTATTTTATTTATTAAACGGTACGATCTTTGAAAAGAGGTTAATAATTTTTGCCCACTTCGTGTTTTGGAATCGTTTTTTAGAAATTTACATTACTTGAAGAAAGAAGAAAAATTATGAATTGCTTGAATTTAGATTTTTTTTGTTTTATTACATTTAAGGAGAACTGAAACAATCCTGATTTTTCCAAACCTATTTTTAAGAAAGTATTTATTGAAAGTGAAAAATGATTTTTCGGTAATTTAAATACCATATTTTTAATAGTTAAATACACATTTTCAATATTACCAGATGAATCTTTTTAGTATTTCCCAACGTGATAAATATTGTGAACGATTTATATCTCCCAATTTGTTCTTGAATTTCACGAAAGAAAATCTCTTGAGTCTATCAGAGGTTTCAACGCCCACTTATTGCGGAACATTTCCGGATTAAATTGTGGTCAATTATAAAATTATTCAAATCCATTTTGTAATCCGTTTGCTCAGCAAATTTATTGTAAAATTTGTTAATAGTTAACTTATCATCACTGTATTCATAAAAAAAATATTATTCGTTCGAGCATAACTATATTGACTAATTGATACTGAATCCCATAAAAAACCAAGAATGGAATTTCAGAGAATATATAACCCTGTTAAGTTCTTTACATTCTTCTCTTAGTTTTTTTAAGATTAACATTCTTTTTGAATCCTAACTGGAGTCTCTCTTCTTATATAATCCAATGAATCTTTTGCTTTCAAGCAAACAGTTAACCTTTCACTCGCAAATGTCTCCTCTTGAACATCCTTCGAGCAGATTCATCATTTTAATGCTTAGGTTATTTCTATTTCAATTCTTACGATAAGTTAACTCTCTCCCTATATATAACTTGTTTAAATTTCCAATCCTTAGTAAAACACTTTTTATTCAATCACTCAAATTCAAATAATTTTTTTAAAACTTGTAGTGGATGACACTTGATGTTGATACAGTTCTTTTCAAATATTAATTCATTAATCAAATTTAATAATTTTTAATACTTTAAATAGAGTTTCAGCAACTTGTAATGAAGTTTGAAATCAATAGGTAGTAGGTCAACCGGTAAAATGTGAACATTTCAGTATTTTCATGTTTAGGTGAAGAATGCGAGTTCAATTCTTACAAAAATCGATAATTTTTTGATCAATTATTTAATAAAAAGTAACTAAAATAAAATTATGAGTTATCGGTTTATCTAATGAATAAATAACCTATTTTGAATCTTTGTATAAATAGTTTTTTCCATGAATATTGCCCCGGGGATCCCTTAAAGAAAAATCAACGCTTTTGCCGGAATACAGGCACAATTTTAAAATTTCCACCGAGATAACAACTAACATTTTTGATTTTATATAAATTGATAATATTTTGCGAAAATATGACAATGAAATTAATTTATAATACGGTCTCTACCCTCAAAAAACGCCCTTTTGCATTCGATTTTGCCTTCAAATCCTGTACTCTGATATCGTAAATTCAGACTCGAAAATAATATCTAGAAGTGTCACCCACCCCATCTCTATTTCTCTTATCCATTGGCTCAATATAAGCTATCAGATCTGGCAAAATGCCAACTCTAAAGATTTAGTAACCTCTGACTCCCGAGTGTTCGACAAATAAGGGCTGCTCCTTACCTCGCACAATTTGAAAACTTCGGACTGAGGCTGTGAGCGGTCTTTCTATATCCATGCAGGAAGCAGTTTCGCTTTATGACAGAATTATTACTCAGACATATAGGACATTTCTAGCGTAATTATCATTGCACTTCTGCTTTGTCCAGTAACTACTGAAAAATTGTAATAAAAATTATAAGAAATCAAAATAATTATTAAAAACCATGAATAAAATGACATAATTCTAAAGTACAATTATATTAGCAATTTTGTTCATGTAAAGGAAATCAATAATAAACTAGATTAAAATAATATAAAAACGAAATATACGGTCAAAATTCATGTTATCATATGAGAATATTATTATTTTAAAGTGATTATTTGTCTTAATTTAAGTCATTAACCAGTTCGAAAAAATTACGAGGATTCTCTCTCACTCTAATGATAATTTTTTTTATACTTTCCTTTTTAATTTTTTCCAGCTGTCAAACAAAGTTTTGAAGCTCGACCAATTTTAAGATTAAAAACCCCCCAGTAATTTCGAAGAAAAGTTCACTATTACTGGAAACTATTGTGCATGCGGTAAAATACAATGAATGTAATTCAGATTGGTATTTAAATTATATTCTAATACAGTATTTTGAGAAATTCAATTAGTAAAAATATGCTAATAATATCATTAAACAATAAACATAAGTCACGTTTTATAAAATTGCCATAGTTAAAACTAAAAAAGAATTGAAAAAAAATGATTACTTTTTGAGTACGAGATTTAATTATTTTAAAGTAAGAAATTGTAAACAAACTGGAAATATATTTAATTTAATAAATTGAATTAAATATCTCAATTAATACTGTCCAAAAAAATATCAAATATCATGGGTCAGGTGACTCGCTATCTACCAATGTAAAAAAAAACGAATATTTTTTGCCTTCGAATTTCGGAGACACCAAAATCTTCTTAACCAAAACCACATCATGTTCCCACATGATAATAAATTCCAGGAAGCTGTGAAATAGTTCATCAATCTCTAGATTAGAGAACTTGATTGGTCAAGATGATGACTGCCACTCTTTTGACTAACATCTATTATTCCAAAAACTAATTCAATGTTTAATTTAAATTGTTCTGCTGTACCTATCAAAATTGTAATTGTTATTTATTCGAAGTAAGTATTTCAAATGTTTAGCTATTTGAGGGATTATTTCTTCACCAGGGCACTGTCCAATTTCTTATGCAACCTCTTTCTCCATTTAGAAATGCTCTTTAAATAAATCATAAAATTTGGATTTCCTGATTACCGAAGAGGGTGGTGTGGCTGGAAGTTCTCGCTGAAACCAAACATTCTTGATGCGATTCAAAAATTAAGATATTTGAAGCGTTCTAGTCTGATTACAATGCCTTGTTATTTTCAGAGATTTCACCTACCGTCTTTCAAACAAGTAAATCCCCAATACTGAAAGCATTTCTTAAATGAAAACACTTCTCATAATATCTAATTTGTTCAATTTTGAGTGTTTTCAGCTAACTTTTTCACAAAGCATTGATCTCTGATGAATGTGAACAGTGCCGACCAGATATTAAGATATGACTATAGGACCAAATACCCCAATTATAAAACCAGATTTCATCGAAGGACCATCTTATATATGGGTCTAATTGCTTGCAAAATTCATCGGAGCCAAATATCCTTCCACTGGCTCCAAGTTTGAAAAGAAGGTGGCAGTTCAGGTATCAACTTCGCTATTTAATTTGTGTTCAAAATTAGGAGGAACAGTTCATAAATTATACACTTAAAAGGAGCGAAATATCAGAGAACTTGAATTTGAATTTCTGGACCTAGATACATTTTCTGCTTTACAAATGTAAAAAGATTTTGTTTAAAAATTATCATTAAATCAATGTTTTATCAATGGCAACTTTTTACACTGATATTTCTGTCACACTAACTCTAAACAAGATAAATCTGAATCATTTATATGTTCATGCTGTAAGCAAGGTACCGTTGGCCTTTTCTTTTTTACGCTCCTCTTCACAAACATTGCCATCCTACCAATGAGAAGTTGAGTTACTCTATATAACTGATCAGGTAAAAGAGCCAAAAAAAGAAAGAGAGAGAGAGAGAGAGGATGTGATAATATCGAATGCATAATGCTTAGATAACAGTCAATCGTATACGATTTGCAAGTTTAATTATTTTTTTGATTTAGCCCCAATCAAATCTAACAATCTAGGCGTTATAGCGTTTCATGAAGATCTTTATTAAAATTTTAGATTTAAAAAATAAACTTTTTACGTTTTCTGTTTAACGATACTCTTTATCAAAGTACGATATCTTTTGAAGGCATTTTTTTTTCTTATCAAGGAATTTTTTACAAGCCAACATGCCTAAGAATAATGTATGTTAGTTCCTTCACATGATTCATGAATTCCTTCTAAAGAAATGATGTTATCAGTCAATCTTTTTACCATGCCAATCTTTTCCAATTGCTTCTCAAAAATTACCTCTTTCAAAGATGAATCTTAACAGCAGAAACGCAAATTCCTGTTACCATGTATATGCTGCGAATAGGATGGCTAGAATTCTATTTCACTTTCTGTACACTATTGTATTTGTTGAAGATAATGCATCCGACTCCTTATTTCTGAAAGATTTGGTGTGTAATGCAGATGTTTTCCAAGGTTGAAACGCGAGAAATGTAGAACAGAAATTGAGGATGTCTGCAGTTTTGAAAAATAAATTTTTGAGGGCTAAATTTCAGACTGTTTTTTCAATTCGAAGTATCTGTACAGTCATCAAATTAAATGCAAAATATTAAATGTTAGCAGAAAGTCACAGAAGTCTTGGTGGGAAGAAGAATTCCATGAGCTTCAGTTTATAAGTTTGTACTTTCATTTTCTGAATACTTTTTTGAGTTTCAAAAATCTCAAAAGTAGTTAAAAACATTCATCTCTAGTCGTTAATT
>JAOUZG010043367.1:286473-316647 GCA_026289955.1 Argiope argentata | reverse complement strand
CAAAAATCTCAAAAGTAGTTAAAAACATTCATCTCTAGTCGTTAATTGTTGTAAAAGCTAAAGCAGAAAATTAATCTTAAAAAGTTAGTTTGAAGTTTCAATTGTAAAAACATTTTCTTTTTATATTACTCAACCTAGAATGTAATGTAAGTATAGTGAGTATTTTTCTGCTGCCCGTGTCTGAAATACAAATTGCGACATGTAATCTTTTACAGACTTATACAGATGCAGAAAACATTTCTTTCTATAGGTTTATATTTACTTTAACCATTTCTAGTATGAATAACACGTCTAACAGAGATATTCTGTTGGAATTCGCCTTTGGATATCAGTGTTTTATTTGTCACATTAAGTTACAAAATGTTCTCTTTTGGTATATGAATAAAACATTATTTCGGAAAATATTTTTTATCCCCTCATAAAAATTTCTTCTTTATACCAACTGTTATGTATTTTTATCAAGAAAAGCAGACTGAACTTCAGGTACTCACACAAAATTTACAATCGGAATTCGTTGGAGTGCAGATTAGTAAAAGCCTCTCATATTTCAAAAGTTTCTTTATACATTAAATGAAGCCCCATCTTAAGATAATGCCGCTCATAAACCCATTGAAAACCGTTATTTATTACCAATATCCAACTGGTGTTTGAATGGAAGGATTACATCCTATCTATTAGTATAGAAATTAAGAACTATAAATTTAAATTCGTACATTTTTATACCTGAAAAGTACTTAATATGTTATATATAGAAATGATATTGACTCTAGAGTTCCTAATTTGTAATATTTTTTGAACAAAACCTAAAATGTGATGCATTTTCTATTTCCAAATTAGCGGTATCGATATGTTTAATCCAGACATTAAAGGAAAATTAGGTGTTTAAGAATTTCGACGTAATTGAAAGGATGAATTTCTTCCCCAATGACAATTAATTGGGAAATTAAAACACGAAATTCTGCCATTATCCTGCAAAAATATAGGCTTGTAGCTGATAGTTGCGAATTTATAAAAGAAAAGCAAATTAAGGTTTATTTTGCTATCGCCGATGAAATTCGACAACACAGAAGCTAAAACGTAATCTCTTAATCACAAAATCACCTATATTCTTGCCCAAATGAGTCCCCAGCCTAATGTAAGGCGGGCTATAACGCCCCGCAGCTTGCTATTTATTGTCAAGCTCAAGTCATAAATATTAGTGTGAGTGACTTGGGCTTATTAAGTCCTTTCGGGAATTAGGGGGGGGGCGGCAACGTTAGCCGATGTAAACATTAATTTAATGTCTTTGTAAGAGTCTCTAAGCGAAAACGATTGTGATTTGGAAAGCTTGTTTCGCTACATTGAGTGTGTGGTGACGTAAATAAAATCAATGGTTTCTGTTGAGTGGCAAAATATTTATTCTTGAAAAAATTTAAATTACAAAATTTTTTATAATATGCCTTTTTAAGTGGATCGTAAAGCAACAAAAACAATTTGTCACTAAAAAGATAGATCCCCGGATAATGTTCTGGTATCCTCTTTGTGTTAAGCATTCATTGGCATCCAGTCGCCAGTAAATAAACGAATATCAGCATATTCATCATTCGGGAAATCTGACTTTTTGTTAGAGAACGAAGTTAAACGAACGTCCGTTTTACAATGCTCATTAATGAATTTAAGGAATGGCTTGCTATTTATATTTTCCTCGAAAACATGGAAAATTAAGACCCCAAAGAGCTTCTTTTGGACTACCTTTTTTCAAATCCTTGCTTTCAAATGGTCATTCTCTTCTCTATGCTCATTGATTCCTCGACGTCTGTTTTCGCGATTTTCACAGAATAAATGTCTTATTCGTTTTTTTATGTTTACTCTCATTTTTCATCTCTTTAATGTTTACTAAAACATCACTTAATTTATCTTTTTAATTTGGCAACATCATCTTTAAATATTGGTAGCGATGTTGCCACGACATTTTATCGTGTCAGTTTATGTTTATCTTGAGTATCTTAAAACTCCCCAGTTTCTATACGACATTCTCATGACAAAGTAAAGAGAATAAAATTTATTACATTTTAAAGCTTATTTTTTCCTACAAGTGTTAATATTTTTGTAGATAATTGTTTTAAACTGGTTTTCCGTTTTTTCAGTAATTTATGAACCCCTGTATCATCAAATCGGCGTGTTATAGACATAAAAAAAATTAAAAATATGCTTTTACTTAAAAAAATTATGGTTGAAACATTATTCGTTATTTTTGTATTAATTTTTTGCAGTTTTCCATTATTCTTGAACTCTCTGTATTGTGGAATTTTTCATCCTCTAAACATCGTTTTGGGATTTATGTTGTATAGTTTTTTTTCTTTCTGGCTCCTTTATAAGTGATTGAAAAGTGATTAAAAGATTTAGTCATTAAAAAGATGGAAGTAAAAAATCGTAAACCCGTGATGAACTGATAGAAATTAATTAAATATCTTTCTGTCAATAAAGGTGTGGAAATAAAAAAAGAAATACACATGGAGCAAAATATATAAAATTGAGCATTTAGTTTTCTGTCCAATAGTGGGTCATTT
Source organism: Argiope argentata (assembly GCA_026289955.1). NCBI lineage: Eukaryota > Metazoa > Arthropoda > Arachnida > Araneae > Araneidae > Argiope > Argiope argentata. Next base: position 314,098 of record JAOUZG010043367.1, on the reverse strand, counting down.
TTTTGTCTTAGATTAAAGCTGTAAGAATTGACAACTGACCGATTCATTTCTTCATAAACACTTTGTAGGATAATTAAAAGATACAGTAAGATTAATATATAAATAGTAGAAAATTATATTTTCGCCAAAAAATATTTTTCATATTTATGAAATAATCCTGTTAAATCTTCGCTACGTTTTAGTGCCTGTTTTCAATCTATGTGTATTTGAAAGCTGCAACTCCAGATGGCGAGAATATAAATTTGATGCTTGGGACAAAATAAGAAGACATTTGATGAAAAAAACATTTTAGGATTTGAAGAATTCTGTTTTGAAAGAAAATATGGCTATAAATAGAATTTCATTCGAACGCTTGATGGCATCAATACGGCGATGTACATAGATATCACAACGGTGACATATTTAGAATTCTTCTCATTCTTATGTTCTGAAGACCAAAAATAAATACTATTACAAAATATCTAGTGAATAGAAATAAACGATTTCTATTTGGTCATAGAATTCTTTTCATTGCGTTTCTCTGCGATTTGTCTGTTGCTTTTTTTAGAAAATATGAATTTCATCGTACCTATATCGTATTAAAATCACATTTTTTTGCAATGTATTAAAATAGAATAAGTTGATGGAATATAATCAAACGGCATTTTTATTTTCTGTAATCAAATAGGGAAAAAGTTGCTAAACACATGATCCCATTGACCTACCTTTCTAATTCCCTATTATTGCTGTGTTCTAATAAAAGAAGCAGGAACTTCAAAAGACATCTTTGATTATTTTTTTTACTCTCCCGTGGGGTGTAGTGAGAAATGGCACGATTATAACGAAATTTCTGCCTTCTCCTCGCGACACAGCCAGAGGCATGTAATTGCGTTGATTCTCGTTGGCCGTTCCGTGGCTGGTTATGCTCTTTAGAATGACAGGTTAGAATTTCATGTTATTTTTGAGGCAGCCAGGTCATACCCATCCCCACATGTGTTTATATGGAATAGGATGACTCTTTTAGGGATAATAATTAATTTTGAAGTTTACTCCTAGTGAAAATCGAATTTACTTTAAATTATTCAACACGAAACATAATATCTTTTTTGAAACATTTGTACACAACATCTCACTAATGGTGCTCATTAATTTAAAATGCTAACGCGAATTGGTTATAATTTTAAGAAGTGCGAATTTGAAGAAGTCAATAATATATTCCTATAATAACGTATGAAGAATAAAATGTTCAAGAATGTTCCTATAATGTATTTTAAATAGAAAAACATCCAGGGCAAGTTGTTCTTCTGTGTTCTATATGTGAGGTGAGTGAATTGTGCCCTCCTGCAAAAAGGGACTGTGCAAGCGAATGTGATAAGTATGTGTCATCTTCATATGTCATCTTCATATGCCTGACTTTTGCCTTCGGGTGTTCAGGGGTCCATGCTCTCAGAAGCTACAGCACCCCTCTTTCCGTTGTAAAGCGGACACGTCATAATCATTAGTAGAAAAAGCTTCAAACATTTTCTTAAATTTTTTTTTCATCCAGAAGAAATAATCTTTTATCGAGTTTGTTATATCCATGCTTAGTTTAGAGTGTTCTTATGTTACATGTCTTGAAAAAGAATGTAATTGATTATACATGCCTTCCTCCTGCATTTAAAATATTTTTTCTAAATTTCAATCTTTGATTTTAATAGATTTTGAATAAATGAACCCCTTCAAATTCCTTTTATGTAGTGGATTTAGCAGTCACGTAGATGCATTTTCTATGACGCTTTACGTAGAATAAATACATTCTGGAGAAGATAGTGAAAAATAATAATTAAGACGTTTTTTTTAAAAAAATACAAGCACTCTTAATAGTGTACTGGATGTCAGAAATTAAATTAAAATACCATTTTGCCTTTATTTAAAAATAGATTAATTGCTTATTAAGAATTGATTTTTTTCTAAATTCATTAAAAGCAGCAAGAATTGTAACAGAGTCAATATTTAATGCAATTATTCTAGTGTTCGCTCAGTATTATTTATGAAATTATTTAAATATTCTTTGTCATCAAGTACAAAAAATTATAAGAGTGAAAAATAGGTATAAATATTAAGTATAAAAAAATTAGAAAACTTTCCCTCAAAAGGGGAAGGAAAGAAAACTTACAAAATTTCGTCTTTCCAAAAACTAAATAATTTAAGTGGAATGGAAGTGTGTAATAAAAGTACCAAAATTTTATATGTGATGAAGTACAAAAATTCATTAAAAATTTGTATTTAACAATGTGAAAACTATGAATGCCCATTTGAATAAGAATACGTTGATAAGATCATGCCATATTCCAAACACAGAATTCCTTCACTGTTGAAATATAAAATTTAAATCGTCTTCCCTTGACGTCCTTTCGTACTCTCAAACAATATGACCAATTTTAAGGTTTTTAGAACATTGAGGAGCGCTGAAACCTAAGTGTGTCATCACTTTACTTTCACTAAGGCCAATCACCATCTTTGGTGGCAATAAAGCAAAAAAAAAAAGATTAGTATTTCAACATGTCAATGAATAGATAGAATGGAAAATTTTAAAGATGTTGATAGATTTAAAGAAATTTCGAATGTTTATTTATAAATTCTGTGGAAAAGTATTCTAAATTTTGTTAATCTAAGTTTAGCTTTCTTAGTCTTGTAGGCAGACGAGCAAGGACGAAGAAAGGATTTCTTCCGAAACCAGAAAATAATTGAATTAAAGAAAGAAATGCAAAACAGGTTTTATTGTTATTTTGTAAAAAAATTTCAAAAAAATATATTCTGTTTTTAAATATTATGAATTGAAGTTCAAAATTTTGATGAATTCCTTTCAATTATCTTGAAAATTCTATTGGGCATGCTCCACAGAAGTTTTTGGTGAAGAGCGTCTCTAATGGGAATAACATCTGTTCTACTCGTTGCATTAATTTCTAAATAGACGGAAACTCATTATCGTTGGTATGAATTGCTTGTGCAAATAAATAATCCCAAAGGGGGCTCTACTGAATTCAGGTCTAGATCTTTGTCAGTCAATTACAGTGTCTTTAATCTGCCTAAATCTCCCAATAAGTGGCAAAATTTATAGAATATAATCAAAGAGCAAGCTGACAAAAAGCGCAATTTTACAAAATGAGATACACTCTACTACTACCACCGAAACTACTTAACAACTTTAAACTGAAATTAACTATTATATTTAATAAAGGACATAAAATTATGGCTTTGTATATCGAAATAAAAGGCCACAATTTGTAATATTGTAAATATTACAGACATAGAAGAATATGAAATCTTAATGAGTCTCGAAGAAATGCCAGAAAGACATTTTGAATAAATGTTTAAGAAATTATCATCTTTAATAGATTCAAATTATATATATAAAGAAAATTTAATTATATGTATAATTAAATTTTCTATTATGTATCTCATATATCGTATTTTTACTATTTTTTTGAATATTAGAAATCTTAAAATGTAATGAGATACAATACTGTTATCAGTTTTAATAAATTTTGTCATCATGGAGACTAGAATGTGTAATAGTGAAATGTCGATTCATTTAAAGAAATTGTTATGAAAAAAATTGATTTGCTATTTTATCGGAAAAATTTTTCTAAAGAAATTGAGCATTTGCAATTTTTCTTTTTCATCCTCCTTCTTACTATTAAGCTCTTACTTTTTTTTTTTTTGTTTAATCTAGGGTTTAGAGATTTATGTTTGACATCCTCGATTGCTTGTTTTTTTTTAACGAAAACATCGGTGTTTTCATTTCCCGAGTACTTCTAGATTAATATCCTTCATTTTCTATTTTCTTTATTTGCCATTATTTCCTATACTTTTTCAAATTTAGATACGTTGACCCCTTTTTGTTTTACCATATTTCTTTGTGTAAATATCGACAATTTTAATATGATACGAAGTGAAAAAGAAATATTCAGGGATGCCAAAAAGGTATATTTATCTGATATTATAATTCAAACGCAATTACTGGAATGCTTGAATCTAACTTATGAAGCTGTGGCAGACATAAATCAGTCTCTTTCGAAGCATGCGCTGCCTACTGGCCGTCTTATAAATGGCTGAGTGTAAATCCAGCATAACTCTTAAATTACACTTTCACATACAAAGTGATCTTCAGACATCCTTTCTTATTAATCAGTGTAGAAGAAATGTTGAAATCTCGTCCCTCGTAAGCGACGAGATGTCAACATTTTTGCGCGGTTTTTTGAGAACATATCCTTTATATTATCCTGATATAGAATAATATAAAATAATTAAAAAGGTGCAGTGATCACATAAACCATGCAAGGGTCAATCAAATCTATCTTCTTTACCAATGTTCACATTTCAGATTTAATTCTTAAAAATCTACTCGTCTCAAATGCAAAAAAAATTGTGAATTTCACCGTTGTTTGAAAGTTATGTCTTAATATTTTTACTGAAATTAACTGCATCTATCCGGGTGTGTCAACTATATTTATCTAGTTAAGTTTTGCTCGCGTATATTCCCCTACTGTAAAGGGAGATACACTTATACAGAGTCCAGTCATTTGGACATTAGAAATGTCTTGATGGCATGGAAATTATCAAGTGTCATTTAAAGGGCAACTGATTATGATTTCACCTTCTGCTTGAATCAGTATACATCAAATTTACTTTTGATCATACTATCAAGTTCAGGTGTTCTTATATACTGTTGTGGAATAACATGCACTCTAAAAGCAAATGCATTATTTCAGCAAATCAAGCTAGGGACATTAACTAATTCCTCAGTCCATTTAATCTTACACAAACATTGTTGATGCAGTCCATTTGCTGATAGATTCTGTTATCATAAATCATTGCAAGCAGTCTATGTTTTAAATGTTGGAATGTAATTAGGAATTTCTACTGTCTGACAATATGTTGGAGCCACTAACTCAAAATATAACTTCAGTTCATACGGTAGTAATGGAGTCTGGTAATTACGGTTCTGGTGGACCCACAAAGTGCTGCATTGAATAGTTATAAATGTTGCGCATTAATGAATCCATTATTCTAAAATCAGGTTCATAAAGTCAATGCACTTTGAGTTACAAAAATATTTGTTCAGTGCCAAACTGCTAAGTAAAATTATTAAATACATAATGGCGATTTGAATGAAGGAGAAGCGGTAATTAATAGTGTTTTTGAGGGGAATAAAAATAATTCTATAATTTTTAGAAAAGAAGAAGGGAACTGTTACTCCCATTTTATTTATAATGATCAATTTTCAGAAAAGCCTCCTATATTATAAGAATTAAGAAATAAAAGTTTTAAAATGTTTCTAATTAATGTGCCAGAAAGTAGGATATTATTTTTAAATCAAAATTATGAATATTAAAACAAACATTTACATTATCAAGCCATAAATTAAGACAACTTCGTGAGCTTGTTTTTCTTACTGCACTATTTTCAACAACTTAAAATGATTTCTTTTTTTATTTGACAAGTAGTGTTTTTAAAATGTACAAAAACTAGTTTAAACAATTGTTCATTTCTTATTACTAATTCTTACTCTATATTTATCCAGTTTATAATTATTTATATATTTATATCTAAGTATTATACGATTGGATTATAAAATTTCCCTAATTTTCACAAATAGGTAGCTTTAAGCTTAAGAAATAAAATTTTAATCAAAAAATGGCAGAATAACGAGGAAAATACTGTATTGTCCTTTTTAAAATTATTCTATGTTCCAGTCTAGAGTGCGACTACCTCAGGAAATGGATATATATTTTTTTTCACAAAATTTCTTTACAAAAATGAAACAAATTGAGACAAATAAAATTATTAGAAAAATCAAAAGAGATAAAAATAAAAGTAAAAGCATTTGTAAAAGGAAAACTTTAAGTTGGGAAACAAATTATCCGATTTGCATAAATCTTAATTTTCTTATTCATTCATTGCATGAACTTTTTTTTATTTTCACATTATGATTTATTTATTCCAATAATTCGTTAAGAAAGGAATTGAAAAGACGGATGATTCAAGAAATCAGAAGTAAAATGCAGACAATTCACTTGTATAAGGGGCTTAAAAGCCTTTTTTTAAAGATTTTACTATCATTTAGATATTCGTTGAAACTATGGATTACCTTATTTTTCCATTCAAATGAAAACACTAATCAAGAAACACAAATTTTAGGCTGCAAATCTTTCCCGAGAAATATATCGAAAAGCTTTTGTTTCACGGTGAATGTCCTTCAATCTTCAAAAAAAAAGTCGTCATATGCATTAGGTTGTTGATACTAATGCAACTGCGCTGTTGTCCTAGAATAACCTTTTTCTTTACATACACTTAGTGGCCAAGTTCTTATAACCACCTCCTCAATACAGTGTTTGAGCAACTTTAGTCCGGAATACTGTTAGAAATCACCTTGGAATTGATTCTATGAGATGCTGTTAGTGGTAGATCTAATTTGATCCCATATCGGATGGAATGCACTTTCTAGTTGCTTCAGATTAGATGACATTGGATCCAGTCGTCTGATGGCCCGTTCGATATCATCCCACAAATTCTCAATTGGATTGAGAGCTCATGATTATGCGGGAAAACGAAGACAGGTAAAGCCAGCGCCATGTTATTCGAACCATCTGACGACAATACCAGCTGTACGACAAGAAGCTTTGTCTTACTGAAAATATTCCTCTCCGGCAGAGTACACCATTAACATAGCAGGATGTACTTAATCTGAGAGAACACTAAAATGCCCTTGAGCATTTAACCTTTGTTCCCCAGTAATCAAATGATCCATGCAATGACAAGAAAACATCCCCAAACCATAATATTGTCTTTGCCAGCTTGAAGTATTTTGAAAATGCAAATTGTGGTCCATGTTTTCATTCTCTGCTTTCACCGTATCCGAATCCTGCCATCTGCATGGTGAAACTGAAAACGTGATTCATCAGATTATATGACCCTTTTCCAGTCGTCTACTCTCCAATCTTTACGTGCCTTTTCAAACTGGAGGCGTCTTATCTTATTCAAGGCTGACAGCAGAGGCTTTCGAACAGGTCTTTGCCTGCCACAGCCTATACGGTGTAATGTAAAGTTCAACTCGTTCAGAGACGTTCTCAGTTGCTCCTTCATTAAGATTCCCAACTATTTGACGCACTGTTGCTTTTCTGTTGGAGTGGACAACTCTGGCAAATGACCTTTCAGCTCGAGCGCTCGGTAATCTGTGACGACCAAAAGCCTGGCATTGAGACTTGGTCTTCTGCTTGATTATTCATTCTCTGCACCCATTAATAATTGCGGCTCTCGGACATTTCACCAGAGCAGCCATTTTGTTGATACGGGTTCTGACGCTTCGATTGGCTACAATCATCCTGCGTTCAAACTCGGTTAAATACAAGTTTTTTTGCCCATATCTCAACTCGTAACGCAGTGCAACTAATGGTTTACTTGCCTTGAAATCCCTTTTAGCAGCTATCGCGCCCTTTGGGGGCATCACTGTCACGCAACTCCTTTTTTTGCATAAAAATTTCAGGTGATGATAATAATTTAGCTATTCAATGTATATTCTGTACATTCTTAGATATATTTTTTTTAATACAAATAAGTCAAAGTTTTAATGCCCATACTAATGTCCAATTTGTTATAAGATATTCTATTTTAAATATGTTTTAATTTTGTGTGCTTGAACATAATTATTAAATTTGATAATGTTACATTCATACTTCATGTACAATGGCGATCATCATCGTTATAAATTATACTTATTTTTGCTGTCAGATATATTGGTAAATTATTTCTTTGAAAGAAATGCTCCTTTCTTGAAAATTAAGATGCAAAGGAAATTAAAAGTGAACAGATAAATTAAATAATAGTCGAACCACTGTTCATCACCATTGGAATCTATGCTTTTAAATTTTTGTAATTAATTTCAAATGTCAAAATTACTGAATATTTTAATAAAGGGAGAATTGTCTATTTTCTATATTATTTCTAATAAATAAAAAAACATTTACATGCAATTTTATATTTTTCTAGTCTATCATTATTTTACTCTACATACTTTTTTTTATTTTACGACGTGTCGTTACAATCCTAATTGTAATAAATCTGGAAAAAGCAGTAAAATGGGATTTTACTGCTTAATAAAGAAGAAAAAAATATTAACTCAATTCTCAGATAATTAAACATAAGATATCTACCAAAAATGTGAACATTTAATATAATTTATGCTGTATAACTTACTGATGTGGAGAATGGCTACTTTTAGGGTAATTTTTCTACCTTACTAGTGCGAAAACTTAATAACTTTTGTAATTAATTAGTAATGTTACTGTTATGGTAAAAAAGATAAACTTGTGATTATATATAATAACCAGTAATTATGCATAATCACCACCAAATTTAGTAGTAATAATTCATAATCACATGTTATTATATTAATCACATTTAGCGTAACATTACATCTAATCCAAAAAGGATTAATATACATTTACCTGTTAATTTCTGGTAGCGGAAAATGAAAATTTTATTAATTTCTTCCTTTATTGATAGTCGACGAAAAGAAAGCAGATGCTAATTTTTTACTTTCAGGCATTGATTTATTGCGTGAATCACCAAGTGTAAAAGAATTCCTTATCTCGCATTAAGCCGTAAATGGAAAGAACCATTTACTGCATAAATACATTTTAAATTGTTCACTGTTATAGTGAACGACGACTCGAAACAAATCCAGATCCTTATTTTCAATTTTAAATGGAAGCACTGTGTATGCGTGACCATTGACAGAAAATGAACGGGAAGAGTTTATGAGCATAGGCTACAAAGTATTCTAACATTTCTGACCATTACTAAAATCCTATAAATACCTGCATTACGTTACCAGAAAGAAACAAAAATTTTGAATCTTTAAAAATTTGAAATCCGTTACTTATGAAATATTGTTTACTTTCATCAGTGTGATATTTAAAAATATATTAAATTAAAAATCTTATATAATTTTAAAATTAACCTACACAAAAAATGTTTCGTCTAACTTGAAAACAGACACATCGTTTTAAGTATCATTAATGAATTTTTATCCTTTGATTCGTATGTTACTGAAAGAAATTAATTTCATGATAGTTTGAATTGAATGTTTTAAAAAGAACAAAAAGAAAAGGAATTACTCTATGTTATTTCTCAAATATCACATAGTTGTATTTCAATTAAAAGTGCTATTAATACATCAAAGTGATATTTAAACTCCATTTATTTACTGACTATTTTTGGAATCGTGGAGGTATAAAACAAAGAAATTCAAACAAGACAAATTTTGATATACATTTATGTAATTTTTTCTATTCTTATTTCTCATATTTCAGAGGAGATATAAGAAGTTATTGCTTTTTAAAATTGCCAACATGTAATAAATAATAAGGGATAGAAACAAAAATAAAAATGTTTTCATCCCCTATTTCTTATTTTTACTTAATAACATCACTGCTTGAAATTGAAATAAATGCTTTTCGCGTATTTTTCTTTTATACATGAAATCCTGCAAATATCCATTATTTCCTCCCAATGAATGAAGAAAGTAACCCGATAGGTACTCACTGCACCCCTTCAGCAACGCGCATGCGTTCAGCGTCCACCAATCGAATAAGTGTCCCGTCGGTGAGAAAGCTGTTGATTTCGGATGCGATCAGACAGTTCCTTTTGGGATGTTGAGAGGCAAAGGGAGCCCGGGAAGAAGACTATTGCGAACCCTCGCACACGGGGCTATCACTGCAGGTGGTCCGGCAGATGAGAGGTAGAGAACGAGAAATCGTTTGTTTCCTTCTTTCACCAGAAAATGACTTTCCAGACTCCGAATCAGAAAAGGACTTTTCTCTTTTCTCCGTAATTAGACGCAGGTAGGATGCATTCTTTAAAAATTTTGATTCTAATTTTTTGATATTTTTTATACATTATATTCGGTTCTATCACTTTTTATCTGTAATAAGAATTGTGTTTTTTACTCAGCCTTCCCATCTCTATTTCTTTAATCATTTTTTAATACTTTTACAAATAACTAAAAACTTTAGAAAAACAATTTTGTTCTACATGTCTTCTTAAAACTTTGCACACAAATACTATGAAACATAATAAAACAGAAGTTTTATGACAATTAATTTAAAAAATTGATAATTAAAATTATATATTACTATAAAGAGTTTTTAATTGAATTTTCTATAAATCATAGAATTAATAATGAACTTTAAAAAAAGATTATTTAATGTTACTTGTTTATCAAAATTTTGACGAGAAAATAATGTTATACCAGCTGCATAGAGTTCCTCAGCATTACTTGTTTAAAGAAGAACACTTAAAGAAGAGCTTTAACTAAAGAAGAAAATTTAAAGAAGAGCTTTAACTGGTCGAGAAAAGATAGTTTGATTTCTTTTGAAAAAATATTTTTCGATCATATATTTTTACTTTGTCTTTTAGATAATCTAGCTTATTTTTTTCGTGTAATGCTTGCAAAAATTTAAAATTTGATTAACTTTATCAGTAGGATAAAACCTTCAATATTTAAATATCAAATTTTACTCTTATTATTATAAAATACAAATGTTAAATTTTTCACTGAATAAAATTTGACGAAGACTAGCAATTTTTTCTCACGAAATTGAAAAATCAGCATTCTAATGGCTTTAATTTTGTTTTTCTAATTAAATAATATTCATGCTTAATACAAGTATAAATTCTAAAGTTTATTTTGCTTTAAAATACATTATGAAATTTATAAGTACTCAAACTGAATTCTTTTTACCCGAATTTTTATTCGATTTTTGTGTTCCATCTTTTAGCTTCAAATAAACATTTTTATGTTTCTATGTTTGCTTTAAATAATGTGTATTATATCAAGTATTTTGATTATTCAATATTGTTAATAAAATAAATTTTGAATTGAAAAATGTTTAAGACAGCTCTTTAGATTTTATTTTCTATTTATTTATTTATAACATTTATAAAAATTAAACTATTGCAGATAAAAACAGTGATCAGAACTGCTTCTCACCAAATATGTATTTATTTAGAATTACTCATATTTGTAGAAATTAAAACTTCTTTGCGGATTCGTAATATAAATGGGACAAAAAAATCTAAATTTAAAAAATACCTCCTTAACTGAATAATGAAATGACTTGAATCTTCTTGTAACAAATTATTTATACTTCCATCAAAAGTTGACCTATATATTTATTTGATATATTAATGCTTCTATTAAAGACGAATGCAGAATAAAAAATATAGCTTAGTTTTTTCTAGTCTAGCAAAGTCTAGCAAAATGGTGGATGTGGTGGATCTTGGATGATTCCGAAATTGTGATAGTTAAGAAACTGCATAATACTCGTCGATAACTTAAATTTTCTTCCGATCTCTGAACACAGTTTTAAAATATTTTATTTACTCAAATTCATTTTGATTTATTTGAATTTAAAAAAAATGCATCGAAATTGAGCTCTGTATCCATACATTTTGGTTTCAATAACTATATGCCATTAAATTTCAACTCTTTAAAATTATTTCATATTTTAGTTTCAAAATTAAGTATTAAAAGCACTTAAAGTTTTCCCCTTTTCTAAATGTTTTGTATACATTAGATGTAAAATTTTATTATAAAGCCGGTGTATTAAAAAAGACCCATATTATTTATAAAAATAAATTTCATTTTATCGTTTTTACCATTTTAAAATTTATAGCTTTTTATATTGATTATTACTTTTTTATTTTTATTAATTGTTATTTAAAGTTTATACACAATTTTATAAATTATTAAAAATCAATAACGTATCTTTATGAATATTAAGAAAATTAGAACAGTCTCTTATTAGATGAACTAGGGTCCCATGAATCATTTTTTTGTCTAAATCAAGCTTTTTTCTAGTTCTATGTAGTTCCAGTTAACTAATGTCTATTATATTATTCATTTCTGGCATATACTAAAAATAAAGGAATCATAGAATTCACTGGATAACCTCATTTTGATTAAATTTTTTTATTTAAAAGAATAATTTTGACTTGAGATTTTAGAGATTTATTTAATGATTTTCAGTATAAGCTGCATTATCATTTGTATATTATTTGATTGCTTCTAAGGTTCAGTATTTTCAATATTAATTCTTTAGAATAAGTTATAGAACAAAAAATTATATCATTTCTGATTTTATGAAAATTGATTTCCTGCCTTTTCCTGTCAAAATTAGTAATAGAATGATTATAAATTATTTCAATTTTAAATTATCAAACGGTCATGAAAATTTATACGCAATGTTAAATAATCATAAAATAAAATGTATTAAGAAAGTGACGGTAAAATCAGTCCTGCAACAATAAGAAATTGTGTCATAAGTTTTCAAATACAATCTTCAAATCTATCTGAATTTATGAACAGAGGCCTCCCAAATTATGTACATCATTGTCTCATTGGGTAATTTAGAATATGCTAGAGTAACTGTAACTGCCTTGCAATTGAAACTGGTTAGTAAAAATGAAATTCGGAAGTAAAAAAAATATTCATCATTCCAGAAGATGATTGATAAAATTATTGTAGTTGTCATTATTGTAGTTGTTTTTTTAAAATAATTATACTATTATCATTTCAAATAGAAAAAAAATTCTAAGGTGTTCAAAATTTATTCCTAATTACTCTAAAAGACCCTATGAACTTTAAATAACTATGACAGTATCATTTACGGACCATGCACAATTAAGTTTTTGAACACAAACGAATTTATATCCAATAAAGAAACTTAAGAGTTTTTAAAATTAAAGAGGTCTCGGCAGTTCCACTCAATACAGAAAAAGAGTTGCAAGTTTTTTTGACTTTCAGGCGTATGAATTCAAAAATACGTGATCTACAATAAATTTTTTATATATTATCTTCGCACAAATTTTGTAAACATGTATCAAATTGTCGAAAAAGTCTGTAGAAATAAAGAGATTTAAATTCATTATTTAGTTTTCTACGTATTTCGTCTAAATCTAAAAAAAAGAATATCTTTTGATCTTTATAAACTGTCAATTAAGTTAATTAAAAAAATATGTATTAATTTTTAATTAAATTGGAATGCCATTAATAATACGTTATTAGTTTACAAAAAATTCTTAAAAAATTGCTTAAATAATAACAATGATCAGTTTGCAGATAGGATAATGAATAGTACTTCATATATGAAAAATGTATTATTAGATAAATTCTTGACGGGTGTTTTTGAAGGCTAGTTCATAAAAAATTATCATTTTCACATTAAATTTATTATTTATTATCGATAATAATTCATTAGTTCTGTTCAAAGTAGCAGATTTAAAAATGGTAGTTTAAAAGCTTTTGAAATTTAAAAAGAGTGATTTTACTATTAATTACATTTATTGCGCATTTAAAATAAACTATTTTCCAAACAGTATGCGCTGCTTATCATTAGAGCAAGTATGAAATAATGATATTTGAAACAAATATGATGTAAATTAAATTATAAATGTATGAATCAATTATAATTTTATTTTTAAAATATTGTTTTTTATTATATCAATTTTATAAAAAGATATAAATTGTATTTTAATTTTATAGAGTTAATCATTTACTCACCATACTTTAATCAAAACTTTTAGGTATGGGCTTAGTTTTCAGTTTTCAGATTTAAGATACACATAATTTACTTTAGCAAATAGTTAAATTTTTATTAAAAGTGCTTGTCGAGATTCATTTTTAGAATCTTTTACTTTATAAATACTCATAAAGGAAAATAAGATTGTTGTAATGATTGATTATCTTTATTAAATAATCCCGATTAATGAACAGGAGAAAACTGGTCTGTGTAATACTTCATTTTTAACAATTTACTGTACCTCACCTCAATGGAAATGGATTAAAAATACCTTAAAGAAAGAATTATTTATGTCATCAAAAAATTTTATGCAAAATAATGAAAAAAGTCAATGTCAAAATGCAAATGTTGAAAAAAGTTTTTTTTATAAGCCTACTTAATAAAGTATGATTATGTATTAATTTTTAATATATACATATTTTTATTTCTGTTTAAAATGCAGCAACAAAACAAAACTGTCATTTTTCATTTCTTACTAGCCGCCTTTGGCGACCAGTCGGTTCGCCAATATTAATGCCGACTAAAGGGTTAAATCATTTTTATATATAACCTGGTCTCATAATAAATTTTTCAGCAAAATATTTTTAAGCTTCAAATTTCGATAGTCATATAACTTACTTATACTAATACGTAGGCCTTAAACAGTCCTATCTTTGAAGTCGGCATCTCTCTCCGATTTTCTATCAGTGCACGTAAAATTCACTTTTAAATTAAATTGAAAATGATGAAGCTCCCATTAATATAAAGATCTCTTTACTCAATCTAAGCATATCTTTAAATAAAACTAAGAACTGAAAGCAGAATAGTCCGACATTGAATATTTATGTTCAATACAGAAATTGAAACATTATAATTTTTTTTTATAATTTATAAGATCTCAAGGAATTATTCAGTAAAAATTTCACAGGTTAATTGAAACCTTCAGTTTTTAATTATATTTTTAAATGTATATAAATGCTCTCAATAATAATTTTTTTAGGTTTATAAATATATTTCAAAAAATTATGGTTAAAATTCCTTTGGTCTTATAGATTCATATTTGTAAAATATTCTTAATATTTCAACTTCTAAATAAATAAATAAGCATTTCTATCTTCAAATCTGGCTGATTTATTTTGTTCTGAATATTGCAAGTTTAGAACAATCATCATTATCATAATCTAGACCAATAATCCTAGAGTAACCTTGATTGGCTTTTTTGAGATCTTAATAAAGTGATCTAAAATCGCCAGTTTTTACCGTAATAGTTATATTGAAATTTTCATAGATCGATCAGCTTTGATGATTGATTTAGTTGACTGGATTTTGTTTAAAGACTTATTTAATTAAGGACTTTTGTCTCAAGAATTTATTACTATTTAAGGACTTATTGTCTCAAGAATATTTTGTTAAATATGATTCACAGAGCAGATGATATATGTAAAATTTAATTCATCAGCATTTTTCCCCTAAATCTATAATTATATATTTCACTTGGACCAATTTCTAAGAGATTATTTATATCTCTCCCCAAAAAATTAAGAAATTAGATGTTGAGGTCCGATTACAGAAGATGCCTTGTAGATGTTAAGCCATATTTGCGTTAAATAAAATTTTTTAATTGGATTAGTAATATGTGTATAGTAAAATATCATAGAAAACATTTCCATCCATTTATTTCCCAAAATTATCATGTTTCATATTTATTTCATTTTATACAGACACGTGCCGAAAATGACATTTTTATATGTTTAATTTGGAATGATATTTGATTTATTTTTTCTCGTGAGAGAACACGATATTGTTTTGGTAGAAAGTTTTGATGTCTCTGAAATATGCGGGTAAAAATAGTTTTATATGCTTTTACAAATTTTGCATTGTTAATTATTACGTATGCTTGTTTGAATGAAGATGCGTTTTTATTTCGCATGATTCATTAAAATGCGGAGAAAAATTACAATCACGAAGGTGAATTCTTTGATTTGCACAAAATATCTTCTTCATATTGCTTTTTGTTATTCGTTTCTTTTAAATGACGTCATTTTAAAAGTTCGTTTAAGATTTCTTGCTTTTAAATAATTAATCTCGCTCTCAGAAGATTATCGCTTGGTGCTTTTCTAAAAATTCTTTTTCAGTTTTAACTGTCGCAGTTTTGTAATATATTTTTATTTTGTATTCTTATTCATTTTAATTCTTCAATTGAATTAATAATTTTGATATTGCAAACAATTTTCACTTGCATTTACTGTTTAAAAAATATCACATTTCTTATTTAATTCATTTCATATAATCTCGTGATGAAAATTGTATTTTTCTGTTTTAATTTTGGTAGTAATTAACTTTTTTTTAAATCAGAACTTCTGAAAATGTGATGGCAACATTTTATTAAAAGCTGATTTTTTTTTGAGATCCTCGAGAAGATAAAATTTTATTATTATTATATTTTTTTGCGAAATAAATTGTTGAAAAAAAAAACGATTAAATTAAATGTTTAAAAATTCATTAAAAATAGAGTTTTAATTTGTAGGTCAAAACATTAGTATCATTGAAAAGCTAATTTTTTGCGGTTTAACTTGATGCTAAAATCAATTTTGTGCTGTAATATTTCCGGAAGTTATAGCGAAAAAACGTCAAAATTTGGCTTATTTTTTAATTAATTAAAATTTTAATTAAAAATTCAAAAAAGGGCTCCGAGGTGCTCATTCACGGCACCCAAGGTATACATATACCAAATTTGGTAGCTGTAGGTCGAACGGTCTGGCCTGTACATGGCCAACAGACACACACACATTGTGCTTTATTATAAGTAAAGATGCCTAGATTAATCTTGTAATATTTTATTTGCAACAACAGATAATAGAAATGGACTCGGAAATCAAAAATAGATTTGTCATGTATTTCTTTCGATTCTTGTTGACAAACACAGACATTCGACGTCTCCATCAATAAAAATAGTCATATTATTAGATAATGTTGAAAGAATTAATCAATCAATGACAGCAGTTATCTACAACAAACGATACAGGCTTTCGAAGTTTTCTTGTCTGTACCTTTCTCGGAGGTTGACGGAAAAGAAAGAACATCTTCCAAGATGGAACAATTTTATTATCGTTTATTTCTTTGATGTTAGTACCTCCGAACAAATCACTATTTATTAAAGAATGAGAAGACTCGTCTTAGATACATTCATTCGCCCTCTAGATTAAATGGCTATTCTTTGCGTAGAAGAAAATCTTCGTGTTTCAAATTTCTGATATCCTTGACCTTGATAAAATTATGAAAATAAGATATTTATAAAAAGCGTTTTAACTAAAGAAGTAAAAAGGCAGCATTTTCTTATTAATACTTATAATAGCATGAAGTACTTACTTAAAAATTTCTGTAACTTGAGATTTTTAATTTCAAGTTTTGGTGAATGATAAGAATTTCTATTTTATGCTATTCAATAGGCTTGACTTTCCATTTTGTTTCCAGTAAGTCAAAATTCTTACGGAAAATTTTTACAAAAATTATTTTTCCTCTGAGATTATCTTTATATAAATTTATTTTAAACATTTTATTCACTTTTTTTTTTACTTTTTTTGTCATATGCAGTATTTCACAGCTTTTTTTAAAAAAATGTTGTAGTACTTTTTGCCCAAGGGCCCATTCCCTAATGGCTGGTATTGTCTCTATTTAATCAGATTTTTTTTAAAAAAATTGAATTAAAATTTCTAAAATAATACAATTGTATATGAGTATAAAAAACAAAATTAGAATTTAAGCTTTCTTGAATATCTGGTGAATGTTTTATCTGTAGAAGCATAAAACAAACAAAAAAAACCCAATTAAATGGCAATATAACTATTCTTCGAAGATAGTTCTGTCTCTTAGATCTCATTGTTATAATTTTAAAGAAGGAAATAAGAAAGTATTATTAAAAAAATAATGGAAGTTTCATTTCATTATTTAAAAAAAATTAAATAATAACAGAGCATATATTATTAAAATATCTCTGAATTTTTTGTTTTAAGTTATTGTTATAAAATGTTTTTATATTTTGTTTTGTACTATTGTTTTGTTTATACTAGAAGCATATTAATGGTAAAATGTTTATTTCACAATTCCTTACTTTTCGAAATTTTTCTCCCTTCAGATTTAAGATGACAAAAGGTGTATTTTTCTTACGTGCATTCACTTACGCTCCTTACATTTATTACGTTATTACGTTTACGCCTCTTAAAATTATTTTATTTGTTCATGAATTTCGGAAAATTAATTTCAATGTCCACTTTCATAAAATTCTAGCTTTGTGTGGAAATCATTGATTATAAGAAAATAAGGAGCTGTGTTCAGCTAAATTCCACATTATAAGAAAGAATGTGAGAATCAACAAGATTAATCATCGCCTATTTTATTATATTTATGAAAGTATTTAATATAAATAAGCGTTATTTTATTTTCATAAAAAATGAATATTCCGGAAAAAGACTCTCCGACGAGGTATCAGTGAGTTTTAATCCTAAAAGAGTGTCTCTTGTTTTTAGTTAGTGCCAACAAGAGCCAAAAGTGCGACATAGCTACACACACATCATAGTCGCTTGTAAAGCCTCTATTTACGGGTGGAGGGTGGGGGAACGTTCATACACCTTACAGATAGGAGAACAACCATACCTGAACCAAGACTAGAACCCGGTCACCCTGCTCTAGGGGAAGACGCGCTATCCCCAAGCCCAGATGATGGCTCAAAATTCCTGGGAATAGAAAAAGAATTGAGAAGCCGTTGTGTCCTGGTGGTAAGTTCTCGGGCTTCGGAACAGGAGGGTTTCAGATTTGAGATGCAATTCCCTCTCAGATCTGTTGTGTAAACAGATCTAATGCACTTTGAATAAGTCGGAGCCAAACATCCTCCAGCTCTGGTTTGGAGAGGAGGCGCCAGCTCAGGTGACGTCTTTGACATCAGATTATGGTTCAAAATTATGAGTTACTTTCCAAAATAGTCCTAGTTTTGCTTTAAATTGGGACGAAAAATAACTAAACCAGCAATAAGGAAAAAAATTGCAATCGCTAACTTTTAGAGATATGAGAAAGCAAGGTCAGATATCGGAAATGAAATCTGAAAAAAACACCAAGTGCTTGAAATTCCGTACCACACTTGTGTGAGGAACACGGATGGAAGGTGCACAAAATTAACATATCTGATATTCTTTGACAGAATTAGCTATATTCTTTCGTTTGAATAATAGACGAAACCATCACTTCAGATGAATAATAATTTAGAAATAATCAAAACCCGCTCTCGGTCTTTATTTTAAAATAATAGAAATCAAAAAACAAACACCTTTCTCTTTCGCTTGAAAATTCACTTATGTGTTAATGATAATCAGTTTATTCCGATATGAAATACTGTCGTCTAAATTAGTAGAAAAATGTAATGAAATTCATAAAAACGAGGGGGAAATTCGAAGAATCAAATCAGCCTAAGGGACTGATAAAGGGATTGATGACAGATCCTAAAAATAGTGTAATGTCGAAATCGATTTATTTTCGAAGATTCATGAACTACCTTTTCACTTTCAATTAAAATTCCTCTTCATTTTCCCACTTTCATTTAAAATTACTGTTACGAGAACCATAAATCTCTGTGTATTGACTCGACTAATGATGAAAAAAGAAAGGCCGATAATGAAGTTCAAGGACAGAAATGAGAAAGCTAATGATGGATCGTTAAGCGAGTGGCATTTAAAAACATAATGAAGAGGAACGGGATTTGTTATTTTTTTTACTGTAAAGGAGAGCGTATGTTTAATCTGTATAAATCTATTAGTAACGATAATTGATTAGTGTATGGGCCGTGTAGTGGGAGCCAGACAGAAGAGCACTTGAGGTGCAGGCATTGTTGGAATTTTTAATATTTAAAAAGTAGGAAAGTAGATTTTGGAGAATTTATAATCTTTATTTTACGAATAATTTAGTGAAATTCTTAATTCTTTCGCTATGGAAAGATCTGGCACTATAAGAATAGAATTGTTTGCTCATCTGTCTGATGTAATTGTGCTATTGTGTCCTCTAGAAGTTCAGTTGTGCTTCTGTTTGACATGCAGTAGTTCTTGTGGAAAAGCTACTTTACTTAACTTTAAAATTTGAGGAAAAATTAATCTTATGGGAGGAAACACGTGGAAAGAAAAATTAAATATATAATAAATATAATAAAAATGAATAGTAAACCTATTATGGATATAAAGACATTGCTATTACCAATGATTAGAAAATAAATCCTTCATTTGACCCAAAAACATATTAAGTTAATATTTTAATTTGTCTTTATCCTTGTCTTTAAAGGTTTAGAAAATTTTTATTCGATTGTTTATGAAAAAAGGACGTGTGTTCTATATCGACATAGTTTCACGATTTTCTGAAATAGAGTAGAAAGCTAACTTTCTGATTAAACATATCAATTATTTTTAAAAGGCTTAGAATTTCAAAGAATATTTAGGTATTATTATGTTACATGGTACATAAAATTTATTTACAGTTTCTAAGAAAAAATATTACTAATTTTTAAAAGAATGAGAAACGACTAAAAGTTAAGCATGACCAGAAACGCAAAATTAAATATAAAAGTGAAGCTAACAATGAATGTTTGCTTTACTTTTCTGATTTTGATGATAATAAGATACAAATATCTTCGACGAACCATTTTTATTAGCTGCCAAGAGCTGCTGTCTTTGATAGGACTTGTAGATCCGTTTATATAGATAAAAGTTACGCTAAATTTATTAACCATTGATTCCTTTAATTTATTCAAGTTGCTAATCTCTAACCATTATCCCGGTTGATGGTTGTCTGCTTTTTTAAACGACTGAAAACTTAACAGATGTTCTCAGTAAGAGTTTTCTTCAATATACTTTAGCAAAGTAGTTTTATCGAGAACAAGGACATCTAAAGAGTCATTCTTTATCAGTTTTCCAAAACCTATTTTTAAAATCCCCTTTTATTACAAAGGTCTTATTGCAAATTTTGTCTTCATTAAACGTTTGTTAGCATTTTGAGTGATGATGATTATGCACATGAAGTTTATGAAAATAACAGCACTTCTAGCTCCCCTGTCTTGGAACACACAAAGGGTATAAACTGCTCACTTAAATCTTTTGCACTGCTCTTAAAACCTTACATCCAATATGAGATTGTTGAAACTCGTGAAAGTGGTATTTGGGTGTAGTAAAAGGACTTTCCACTGTGTCATATGCCAATTTTTTTATGCCATCTGCTGAAGAAAGTTAACTTTCCAATCTCGAAAAAGGCTCAAGACAAGGGAGAAATCATAGATTGTTATCATTATCACAGACTGAGACCATTATCGATTAGTACAAAAAGATGCCTTTTCACCCTAATAGTAAGAATACAACATTTAAATTCCTTTCCTTTTCTTTTTTTTTTCGCATCTTTCATCTCATGAAGTCCAGTCTCGAGAAATTCATTTACGTGATGAGAAAATCAACGAAAATAAAAGCAATTAAATATTCAGAATCAGAAAGTAATATTATGGACGTTCTGTATATAATAAGACACTATTTTACCACTGATTAATCAAGTCTTTAATGATGCACAATTAGTGCTATTGCATTCTCTATCAGTTTTCATTTCCTAAAAGGTTGCGTTTATTTAATATTTCACATTTAATACTGCATTTTTCCCCAAATCCTTAGATATGTTATTTTTAAAAGGGTTTATAATCTTATAGTAATAATATATTAAAGTATGAAAAATTCACAATCAAAGAAGTTTTGTTTGGTCCTTTAATAAATCGTAATTGTTGTATGTTTCTTGATACTCAACAGGTTTCAATAATCTGTTCCAACAAAAACAGATTTATGTTATTTCTGTGAATAGTATACTAATTTGTATTTACTTTGTAATTACTTAATTTGTATTTACTTTGTAATTACTTAATTTGTATTTACTTTGATATATTCCGAGTCTGTATTTACTTTGGTACATTCTGAGTCTGTATTTACCATTCTATACTCAGGATATTAAATTAAAATTTTATTGTCGTTGTTACTTATGGCACTTGCCATAAATAAGATCGCTGAGGTCAGCGATTTAAGTCTAATCAGCGTCTCTTCGTTTGTAGTAGCTCCATCTAGGGTCAAAAGTACGACTTTGGCTACTTACTCATCCCATTCTCTTGCACAGCCCCTTTTTAAACGGAGAAACATTCACGCACCTTACCGATATATCACAAAAGAACAACTACGCCAGAATCAGAATTTCAGCTCGAGATGCTCTACCCCTATGTCAGGACACCGACAAACTTCAAATTAGGGCACATTAGATTCAAACAATTTAAATTTAATACATAAGGTCCACTAAGAATGATGACACTTTAAAAAAGGCAATAATTTAAACAAAATACAGCTTCATGTTTGAATTCTGGATTATTTTCAGAAATTTGAATTGATTTTTTATTTGATTACTTTTAAATTTGGACGAATTTCTATTTGAAATCCTCCGCTTATCGATAGCATTCTTATAATTTAGTCAACTCAATCGATTATATCAGTTTCAGAAACTGCTGCATCCAAATATGAATTTGACTGAGAGAAAATCGCAAGACTAGATAATCAACTAACTGATAAAGCATTTAGTTATGACAAACTAAGACTTCTCTTAAGAGCTTGACAAGTATTTCACTGTTTCTTCTTTTCTCGGGGAATTATTCAAAAGGTTCTCAGTCTTTATGAAAATCTGCTGAGACATTCATTGATTTATCGAAAAATCCTCCTAATAATACAGGAGACGAAGATTGAATCGGATTTATATTAAAGGAAAACGAATCGCACGATTTTCTACCCACGAATTAAAAAAAATGCTAAAAAAAGAATGTTTTGCCCTATGTAGAATATAAGAACATATTTCTTGTAAACACAGAAAGCAATATGAAACGATTATACTTACTTTCTGTTATTAAATTCCTTCCAAGAATTAGTAAAAATGAAGGCTTATGAAGAAATGAGCACAGGATGATAAGCATGAAATTCTTACTTGTACTTGAGTAAATCTTTTAAAGAAAATCCCTCGTAAAATGACAACATTTGTGCTTGAGCCTAGCAGTTAATATACGTCTAGAGAATATTTACGGTCGAAACTGGTTGAAGGCAGCTGGGCAAAAATGTCTGCGATCTATCTGCTCACATAATTGTTTTCGTCCTTTAATACATGATAGTAAACAACAATATGAGGAAGTTTCAGTGAAGTATATTAGGAAGAAAGCTTTGGATGGTGATTGCCAAGAATTATATTAAACTACAAATCTTCTTTAACGCAATTTTATTTATCCATATTTGTTTTCAATTATTAAAGATGAATTGTTACATTCGATTATTCTTTCACACCCTGAAGATTTTGATTTTTAAAATTTTGTATACTTGTTTACTTACAATGACAGTCACGAATCTCAATGTTTTAGAACTAAATTATCGGTGTATCGATTATAGTCGTTAACTATCGACTCTTGACACGAGGCATAACTTTCTGGTAAATTTAAGATAATGTTTATCAAACTAAAATAGTATTTAAGATAATAAAAAATAAATTAAAGATTGAAAGTTAATTAAATTTATAAGTAAAAATAAATATATTCTGATTGTTAGTTAACATTTCTTTCAAAAGTTTTCATTATTTCATTCAACTCCCATTCATACATTTTTCTGCAATTTGAGTACCATGGCAGAAAAGAAGAGTTCAATGAATTAAAAATATTCCCGTTTCGAACAATATTCACTATACCTTCTACGCACTCACGGGTAAATTTTCTGGTTCAAAAAGTCGGAGACAAAAGGCTGTAAACAAAACCTTTATGTCTTATGTTCTTGCCTCCTTTTCTAGTCTTGCATTGAAAAGTTTCATTTGGGATAAACTATTTATGATGTTCAACAAGTTTAGTCTGACTTTTTTCTTAATTCATCACATTTATTTCACCAATAAACAAGCATCTTTCCATTACACGTGACCTATTAATACGGAATTCTTTTTGAAGAAATGCTGTCTTTATTAATCCTACGTATTTCAAACAGTTCTATTAGATCGAAAAATCTTTAGGAAAACTATATTCAGCAGAGGAAATATCCTCTTTAATAACATTGTTCTCACTAAATTTCACACCTTAAAGATAGAATATCAGCGCAATCAGTGTAACCACTAGATTTCCTTATACCCAGAATAATTCAAAACACTGAACTACGGATTTGTTGGTCATTCTGGAACTTCTCCTCCTATGATGGCAACGATTACTTTCGAAAATTGTACTAGAATTGGAAATGCCTCCTCAGAAACTATTTATTTGGAATATTAGCTCATGCAAAAAAAATAACTAATAATAGCTCATTGGTAACAACTAATTGGATGGTTATGCTCCCTCAGATGTTCAGATCTGTAAACGCATTTTCATGCTTCATTTCTTAAATACTCTTCAAGAGGAATCTACTATCTGCATGATGTATAGGAACTTCTTTACAGCCTTTGAATATTTGGACAAAGAATATCCAAATATCATTTCTCCATTCATCAAATATACAATTCAATATTTTTCTACGGCATAATATGTTTTTATTTTTTGGTTTTGTAATAAAAATGCAAAGATGTTATATTATTTTATGAATATTAAAAATATTTATTTTGAATATTTGTTTAGCAAAGGCATAAAAGGGCTATGTGATGTTTGTTTTCTTTTTTTGTCTGTTCAATGTCTCATCATCAACTCTTCTATTGTTTAACAAAATACATACCAGACTTCTGTTGTTGTTGTTTTTGCTTATAAACAATTTTTGCTGAGATTTTGCTGTTGTTAGTTAGTTAGTTAAGCTGCTTTTAGTTCAAAGCTAGCATTAAAGTTGGACTAAAGAATGTTCTCGGGTAAAACTAAAAATTCTTTCAAAACCAATCAATCAATAAATAAAATAAGAACAGAAATTTCTTTTTCTATTGCTTATAGCTTTATACACACTTTCTAAGTGCCTTCTTTCTTCCCAAGTTGAAAGATTTCACGTTTATTGATGCATTTTACTTACAAGGAATATTTTAATTGTAATTCTAGGAATATCTTAATTGTAATTGTACCAGCGAACGAATTGTGTACAGCCGTACTTTGAGTGAGTAGTTTTCCACATGTTTTAGTTTACCAAAGTGTCTTATCATTGACAGAATGTTAAATGTAATAATTTATAAACTAAATAAAAAAAATACCGACTGAAAATCTTAAATTTTAATGTCAAATGAATTTTAAAAATCGTTTTTTATTCATAATTTAAATTCATTCGAAGAATCAAAGATAAATTTATTAAGATTGATATATTTAGAAGAATACATGGTAAGTAATTGTCATTATTCTAAGCAAAATTTACATTCGTGTAACTTGATGAATTATTGAACAATAGTATTTCTTTTCTGTTTTCTATATACTGTTATGTATCGCAAATATCACTTTTTAGTTAGTTTTATAGAAAATACGAGAACCGGAAATAAAAATTTGATTCTTTTTGAATTATTTGTTGTAAAATTTATGTTTCAATTTTTAGTCAAAGGCATATATAAAAATCAATAATTTTATTATAAATGGTTTTAAGTTACGTTGTTCAGACACTAATAGATAAAAGCCCAACAGTCACAGATTAAATCCATATTTATTTTAAATGTGTAATTTTGTTTGAGTTCAAGTATTAAAGTTCACTAAAACCTAACTCACCAAATTCTTGAGTTATGGCATTACTTTAACAAAATTTAAATATTTGTAGATGGTCAAACATTCTCTAATCTGATCCCAAAACCTACAAATAAAACCATTTTAAAAATTCATTTATTTATTTTTCTTTCTCTATTTTTGAATTATTAAATGCATTTGAATCAAATAATTAGATTTGTTATAACGCCAAAATTTCAACGCTGTATTACACATTTTTGCTTATTTACGTTTTAGTTTTTATCCCATTTTCAGAAAAATATGAATCAGAAAATGTGTTTTTGTTATGAGGAAAGCCTGGTAAGAGAAGATCTCGAAGTGCAAATTTCGAGAATTGCAATGCTTTCTGTGTGGACAAAGTAAAAAGGAACCCGGATGATACATTGTTGATAATGAAACCGAAAATAAATCATCAATTGCTGTTTTACAAGATCATTTCATGTTTCCTTTGTTCAAAGCCGTTCACTTTTACCCGGAATACTTTCACGAAAAAGGAAATTTCATTCGTTCGTTGTTTAAAATCTCCCTTTTTATTCTGCCTCTACTCGAAGACACAACTCTTGTCCTTTGAAGAAGGCATTCGGATCACCAGCCAACAAAGGGCGAACCTTTTTTACAAATCAGAACACCATTGTCTCCGAAAGAAAGGGACACTAATTGGGAAGTTCTAAAATCATTTTATTCCGGGCACGATGAAGGAGCAATTTGCAGTTATGGTTTAGTGTTGATGTTCGAAACTCTGTTACTTACCTCCATTTGCCATTTTGTCTTAACCGCAATTTGGAAAAGTTTTAAACAAGCTATTCTCGTTCCGATTGTTTGACGATCGGCAGTTTTCTAGAGGAGTTCTGAAGAGAGAAGGCGAATCGAATGATAATTAGCTCGTTTCAGGTTTAGGATATTGAAAGAATGGTGACTTTAGCAGAATTAGAGGTTTTCGAAGAGCTCCGCACTTAGATTGCTCCATTAGTTTGCGGTTTTAAGGAATGAAACGGTAAAATGCCGATAATAAGAGCTATAACAAGAAACAGCAGATAATAAGAGCTGTACACAGAACAACTACAATTGAATATGCAATTTCGGCATGTCATTCCGCAAGAATAAATTTAGCATCAATCAATCTTACCCCATTTTGTCGTTCCTGAAGAATGATATAA
Source organism: Argiope argentata (assembly GCA_026289955.1). Taxonomy (NCBI): domain Eukaryota; kingdom Metazoa; phylum Arthropoda; class Arachnida; order Araneae; family Araneidae; genus Argiope; species Argiope argentata. The sequence continues at coordinate 287,639 of JAOUZG010043367.1, read as the reverse complement.
ATAACCATTAAAATAGAGTGAGGAATAATATTTTTAACTAAAAATATTCAAAATCAAGTAACACATTCACAATGAATTCTTTTAAAATTAATTCTGGAAATTCTTTCTTAAATTAGACTGTCAATAATTCTGGAATTTTATGAATACAATCTTCTATAAAATTGTAGCATAATTTTTTAAAAGTTACAAAATTTCAGAAAATAATAATACTGAACATGCATTTTATTTAATTCTTAAATTAACACCGTATTACATATTATACTTCTTATTAATAAAATATTCTGTATTGTCAAAATTTTGATGTTCAGGTCGTTTGAACTTTATTGCACTGCAAGATATTATTCAATCTCTGATTGAATAATATCCATTCTTATATTCAATCTATTCACTTTGCTAGGGAGAAAGTTGTAACGTGGCCGGTGATGACCATTGTGATTGTACCACGGTTCCTGCCATTGTTGCTGTTGCCGAGGTGTGCTCATCCAGCCCTAATGGTTTAAATCCATGCGTCTTAGTGGTGGGTCGGAGAGTCTGGTATGACTTATAAATGCATCTTTTCCATTTAAAAGTTAAATACTTTTAGAATTATATTTCATTATTTACAAACTTCAAAAAAATGTTTAAGATTTTTGGCTATGTTTCAGTTTCCGCTATATAATTTGTGTTAGAATGTTTTTTTTTAAAGTTCAGAAATAACTTATGGGAATAATCATGCTTAAGAATTACAAAATAGTAATTTTTTATACCATAGGTTACATAACCGGAAACTATGTTAATCAGCGTAACTTCTTTTGAGCATAATTCCATGGCATAAATCAAGATATTGAGTATGAAAGAGCCGTGTAAAGGTACTAATTTCAATTTTAAAAGATTAGTTCGGCATTTAGAAATTTTCAGGAAGTCTAGTAAAGAGGAAATCAAATATGTCTTTGGTAAAGATCCAGCCTTTTGAAAAGATTAACTCGTTTTAATTAATAGCGAATATGAGCTAATGGACGAAGAAAGTGGGCAATTGGTTTGCACAGATCAATAATAAAGTTAGTCGCTTACTGTGAAATGAAAAAAAAATTGCATAAAAATAAAGTTTGAGGCAGTTTTTGACAAGTCAAATAACTATCTTATTGACGCGACTTCAACTGAAGCCCTGTGGCAGAGTGACTACATAG
>JAOUZG010043367.1:218582-281473 GCA_026289955.1 Argiope argentata | reverse complement strand
ATATATATATATATAGGTTTTTCGCCTATATAACCCGCTGTGCTGACGTCATTTACTACCACTCGTGAATTTTCCCACATCATTCATTGTAAAATATTTTATTCTGGAGTACTGCGCCTTGAACCGGAAGGAAAAACTTCTAAAATGCATAAAAAAAGGGAGGCGAGGGAAGAAAAATGGAGACCGGAAATTGCTGAAAGGGTTCAATAACGGGGTGGATGACAGTTCCTAAAAATAGAGTTGTGTCAAAATCGATTTATACACGAAGAATCGTGAAATTGGCTGTCGCATGCATTCGAAATGGGCGTTGAGTGAACTTCAAGATTCCCGTAATCGGACCTGATAACGACGAAGATAGAATGAGAGAAGCTCAAGGAAAGCGAGGAATCAACTAATGATTGATCGTTAAAACGGGTGACATTCGGAAAAAAAAGACATCTCTAGATGGAACAAGAAATGGTATTTGCCTGAGAAAGGAGCAAAAGAAATGGAGCTCTTGTGATTTTGCAACGAAGGTTATTGATTTGAATACTTTAGTAGTGCATAAAACAAGTTAAACGTGAAGATGATTTGAGAAGAATTGTATGTTTTGTATTTTCAGAAACTTAAAGATAACGATGTGAACAGCAACTGCAGTATTTGGGTCATGAACTCATTCATTTAATAAATCTGTAAGATAAGATGTCTCAGGATTTTTCATTTTCATTTCAGTAATGGCAGGTAAGGATCCGAAGCGCAAAACAATAACAGTTTTGCTCAAGCTTAAGAATACTCTTTTACAAATTAATTATTCAAGACAGATTGTTGAACTTCTGAGGTAAAGTCGATAATTTTGACTTGTGGACATATATAAAAAAATTTTTCCAACAATTTAAATCATAATACAATATTAAGGTAAATATTTATAAAATAAACTCCTAATTTTCTCAAATGTGAGGAAATTTTAATCGTAACTATTATCAAATTATAAATATCTTAGCTGAATTTAAAACTTCGTTTGATGCCTGAAATTCTTTTTAGATTGTTTTTATTTACTATTTCTAAGATTTTTCTGTAAGTGTTAAACTCGTGAAAAATAAACAAAAAACAAACATTTTGATTTGCACTTTTACGTTAGACATGGGCCAATGAAAAATCGCCAAATAAAATAGATTTCTGTCAAATTGCCTTGGCGGTTTTTGCTGGCACCCAGCTAAGGGAAAAGCACCTTTTGATTTAAAGATTTCTTCATAAATACTAGCTAATCAGCTAGACTTTATTAGTTCAAAAATAATTATTGCTTGAAGTAAATTAGGATCTGATTTACTCTTGTTATGTTAATTTATTGGATTAAATTGTTTTGGAATACAATTTCCGTTGTTATTAAAATTAGGATCCTTAAAATTTCACTAAGCTTATTTCAAATACATTATTTTCTTCATTATTTCGTAAAACAAAATATTTTTGTGATTATTTTAACATAAATTTTTTATAGGATTTAAAATATATTTTCTGTTTATTGTAAGAGAGGCTTTGCTTTTTATTTTTATGTAGAAATATTTAAGAGCAGAAATGAATCAATCAATTAAATATTTTCCCTTGGTTTAACCTCTTCGTCGTCCTTAGCGTGTTCAAGTGAAACTTCTGCAGGGCCTGCCATAACACGCTTCAAGCCTTTTACATTTAAAATCTTTCAAACGTTTACTTGTTGAGTTTTATTTTTGTTTCTTCTAATGCGGTGACAGACAGGGAAAAAAAGACATTTTTGATGGCAGGGATGGAAAGAGTTAAACTAATATACTGAGGAAATTTCTTATTTCTTTACTCAATAAAATGAATGTTTTTCTTATAGTTTAAAACGGTTTGCAAAACTTGTCGATGAAAATATTATGTCTATAAGAATTCCATGTAATTAATTTTTAATCGATATTTATTTCCGTTAATACTTCAAGCAATCGTATTATTAAAAAAATTCTTCATTACAATATTAAAAACTCATAAAATTCTTATTATTCGGAAATGCATATCAAAAATTTAATAAATACCAAAAGGTGAAATGAAAATGTAAAAAGTGATCTGATTTTTGTTTCATAATTTAATCAATTACTGCAGAATAAACTTAAAATACATAAACCATTAGCATTATCAGAAAACCATTATCAATGAAACCATTATCAATGAATAAACTTAAAATACATAAACCATTATCAATGACCTAACAAATATTGAAAAACAGAAGTATATTAACGGCGCTCTTTTTGACAATAAAGTTTTGAATATACCCAAAATAAAGATAGCTAAAAGAATAGTATAAAAGAAGATGAATAGTTTTTATCATTAAAAAAATACATTTACGCATCTTCCTTGTGATCTGGGCGTCTCGCGTTCAAGTCCCGGTTAAGGCATGCCCTCCCCCCGTAAAAAAGTCTGTGCAAGCGAATGTGATAAGTGTGTAGCTAAATTCGTACTCTTGACCCTAGATGATTCTACTACAAACAATAATCGCTTATTTCGGCTTAAATCCGCTGATGCATGAGCAGGCTCTTCCGTAGAAAGGGCTATGAGTAGCAACGGCAGCAACCATTTATTTCCCATATAAATGTTGCGCATTTTATTTACAATAGTAAATATTTTATTGTTATCTGTATGTCACACAATTTATCGTCTGAATTCATGTACACTAAAATTATCTTTCAGGTTAGTTTTTTTATAATTTTAAGAAACTATTCGATTCAAATTCTGTTTTCCTTTCCCATGAGCTTATTGTATGTGTTAGTCAACTAGTTGTTACGAACTTTCGTAAAATATTTCTTGTTTTTTTTTCTTTCTCTTTTCTTTTAACAAATTATAAATGGGTTTTTCTTCTTTGGAAAGATCATTGATTGATTGAAAAGTTCTCTTTATTTAATGGAAATAAAAGCCCCGAGACCGAATTCTCGACACTTTCTGGAATCGATCGTTGCGTTGGGTTCATTTAATGGAAAACAAATCAAAGCCTGTTTTTCTACGATGCATAGAAAAAGTTTTGAAAAATGAATTCCCCGAACGATGCAGAATAATAGAAACAAGATTCCATGAGTTTTCTTATAAATAAAGGCAAAGAACAAAAAAATAATGTTTTATTTTTCATTAATAAATTCTTTTAAAAAGTTTCTTTCTCGTTTTTTTTTATTAATAAAAATGATTGTTTATAAAATTCAAGCTCGGAGAGGGGTGGGAGGTATCTCAAGGGATAATAACAATTCTTTTTCGAAATTGCACTCTTAAAATAACGATTTCCGTGTTTGAGGATCGAACATGAAGCCTGCTCGGGGAGTCTTTACGGGCTGGAACAGTTGCGATTGTTGACGAAAAAATGTCTGCCACCTTTTTCCGTAATTGCTTTCGCCTGAAAATGCATCAAAGTGTCAAATTTTAAGGAAGGAGACAAAGGGAGTTTTTGAAACACTTATCGATAGATATTTTTGTGAGAGAAAATAGCGTCTGAACTGAGAAAAAAACGCATTGTGAATGAAAAAAATTATACTTAAAAAAATATGAATCAAAGATTTATGTTTTTATAGCTATAAAATATGCACAGAGAATTTTAAGTAAAATACTATCTTTTATATGTTTTTTTTCTGCTCATTATTCTAAAACAAGCTCTAAATAATTAAAATGATCAAAAACGTTTACGAAATTTACTTTTTCTCATTTTATAAAAATGAATGATAAAGGCAATGAACATTTATCATGCATAGTTGAATAGTTCGTCATAAGACATTACACGAGTATGAGATTGCAGGTTCAGCAAATATTTAATGTGTTACTCTGACAATTTTAATAGACACGCGGTAATGTCTGCAACAGAACCATCGGGTTTAAAGTTAGAAACTTGATTCCATTAAAGAACCGTATCGTAATCAGGTCTGGTGCATGCTAAATCAGTCAGGTTCAAACGTCCTTCTTGTAGTGTTGTGTGGAAGTTTAAAGAGGGATTTCCAGCTCAGGTGTCGATCTCGTCATCTGCTTTTGGTTAAGATGAACGAGGTTCGTCCTAAAATCCATAATGTTGCTTCAAAACGGGATCTTAATGTAAGGAATCCAAATTGAAGATAAATCGGTAAACGTATCGTTGAAAGCGACAGCAAAATTTAAAGCAAACTGATTTTCGATGTGATAATTTTAATGCGGTAATACAGCTTATGTTATACCCCAACAAAAATTAAAATATAGTTTTCAAGGGAGCATTAAAAATTCTACCATCGCAAGTGGAATTCGAGAAATTAAATAAATATGGATTATTCTTACATGATCAGATGATGCACAATACATCCTACAACCATATTTTACTATAAAAAAGTATAAATCCCTAGATAATGGCTCTTCCTGCCAATTATTCTGAACTCCTCCAAACGTAGACTAATGTTTGACAGTTAAAATGAACAGGAGAAAAAACATCTGTTGAGTCTCCGTTGCCAATATATCCTTAGGATTATATGAATGTGGTTTTATGCGAGTCATCTTAGGAAACATTTAAGGTCACTAATTTAAGAATGAAACCTGAGTGATATATAATTTAAAAAAAGAAAGTTAAAAACTGATTTGTGATGGCAGATTTTGTGAGATCTTTTTGTGTTTTAAATTACTAAACAATGCTTTTCTTCAAAGACTGAATTATGTTTCAGAGTATCATTTAAACTTTTCCATTGCACTTCGCACCATCAGAAAGTATAATTCCAAATATTGCACTATCTTGCATTATTTTGTGAATTGTACAACATTAAAGCTGTAAAGTTTTTTCATAATATTTGAACAGTATACAATCAAAAACTTCACTTAATATTGTGAAACATTTTTTATAGCATTGAATAATAGTATTGGTATATAATGCTAAACTATATTATGTAATACTACTTAAATTATATAATACTGGGTAATATTTTATCCAACAGAATAAAACTAAGAAATATTATCCAAAATCACAAAATTTCGCTATTTTATTATTTTTGCGAATTTATTCATATAATCCTAATCTGATACATTCTAAAATACTGCATGTGAAGTATAAGAATTATTTAGCAACTCATATAGTATTACCTAGTAATGAAAATTAATTGGAAATTCTTCATTTTTTATTATTTATCCTTTATCGTAATAACGTAAGGAGTCATCTTTAAACTCAGCCTAAAAATCGAGTAAGCAAACTCGTTATTTCATCTGGTGAGTCTGAAACTCTTGAGGAAAATAATTTAATAAAAAATAATGAAACTAAAAATGGGATATTTTGTAATTTTTTTTACAATTTAGGTAAAAAGCATCATAATTTATATTTTTATCAATAGTGTTTAGCAAATTGAAAATATTATCTGATATGTAGTTGTTACTAATCGTATTTGTCATGGACAAGCTCTCTGGCGACTGTCAGCGATTTTAAGTCGAGGGTGTGTCTCTTGTTTCAAGTACCACCAACTAAAAAGTAGGGCTTAACTACACACTCACCACATTCGCTTGCTCAGTCCCTTTTTACAGGGGAGCACATTCACACACCTCACAGGTAGTACACAGATCAACCCTGCCCTAAACTGGATTCGAAAAAGAGTCGCCTTTATTACTAGGAAGACGCGCAACCTTTGTGCCAGAACGCCGGTATCTTGTATGTATATTCTAATATCACATCGAATAAATTCTACAGCATCAATTAATGTAGAATTAATAAGCAGCCTTTACGTTCATGTATAGTATGATATGCTACTATCACCTAATATTAAGAATAATTTAATTTTTCTTTTAAACTAAATTTTCATTTTTTTTTCTTTTATATTAAAAGAATCGTTTACTTTGAAAAGAAAGTTTAGCAGTTCTCTTTTAAAGCACATTTTTAGCATTTGCGTGTACAAGCGTGCTTATTTAGTAATTTCATGACGCTTTTTATATTTATAATATTTGCGAAGCCTCTTAAATCCATTTATTGATGCAAATATATTTTTGATAATATTTTAAATTGAGAGGAATTTTGTAATATTATCAAATACTGTTTGCAAATTTATTTGGATGTATTATCACACTGCACATAAACAGCCCATTGTAGATGAAGTCAGAATACATAATGTCATTTTCACTCTATTCAGTATGATATTATATTCAACACATAAAAAACGTCGTACATATTAGATCTACAAACGAAACTGTGAATTAAAATCAAACTCGTTTTGCAAAACATTATTTTTATAACGTTTTTCAGTGTTTATTATCTCGAAAATACTGCTACATATCTAAACAAATGTTTGGTGAGATATTTCTATAATTCATAGTAAGATTTAAAATTTAGCAAGCATTATTTAATAATAATGAGATTAGAGAGCTCTAATGTTGTTATTATGGAGGAAATTAGTAGATATTATGGAGAAAAATGAGTAGGTAACTTTTTTATTAAAGCTGTTTGATTATGATTGAAAAGCAAACACTTAGTCTTAAAATAGCTCTCAATTAAATTTAAAATGGAATGGTAAGTAACTAACTGCCAAAATATTCAGTTTGTAAATGTCAATTCCTGGTACGAAATTTACATTTACAGAAAGCAGGTAAAATCTCAAAAACTTCTAGTGATATATTGCTAACAATTAAGAAAGTTAACTATTCTTTCATTGCTCACTCATTTCAATCAGAAGCGAGGGCGTTTCTTCATAGCACTTATAAAAGGGGAAATTTTGTTTCCGAGCTTTGTTTAACCTCTTCCTTTTTCTCCTCGGCCACTTAAAAGCACAATTATTGCTGTTTGGAAAAGACTCTCGAACCGATGCTCAACAAAGACGGTTTTCTTTTTACCGTCGGGGCGCCATTGTCTCCCGAAGAAAGGAAGCCTAATTGGAAAACTCTGGAATAATTTTATCCCGAGCACGAGGATGAAGCAATTTAGAGCTTTACTGCGCGCCATTTTCGGAAAGCTGATACTTGCCTTCTCTCTTGTTTCTAACTTATAAAAATTTTTAGTCACTTATTTTCATTCCAATGATTTGGGGTTCGAAGGAAAAGTTTTGGAATAAATTAATTCTAAAAATTAGTTCTTTTCATGGTTGAACTTCGGTAATAACAGTGGTTCAGAAAATAAAGTGCTTTGTTCGAAATGTAGTTTTTAGAATGTCTTCATTCTTTGCAATTTCATTGAATGGATTGAGAATTTGATATTAGAATGTAAAAAAGCAGTAAAGTTTTCTTGCCTCTAAAGTAAGGTCTTAATGCTTTGTTTCCCTTTATATCACAAAATCAAGAAATAATTACTGTCCCGGCGATCTCAAAGTTAGATAAAAATATAAAATCTAACATTACCTGACTTTTAATTTCAAGATACCTCATGCTCCACTTTGTCTTCATGTCATTTTGCTTCTCCCTGGGGATTGCTCAGTGAATCCTTAAAAATTTAAAGGACAGAGTATATTTAATATGTACCAATTGTATTGAAATAAATGTTTAGTATGTAAATATCATATATTTAAAAATAAGTCTATTTTGGTACACATCTTCCATATTTATGTTGGATAGTTTGTAATTTAAAGCCATTAGGATCAATTATGTTAATGCCTGCCGGCTTGCTGGCACAGAGATTGTGCGTCTTCCTCGTGTTCTGGAGGTCCCGGGTTCGAGTCCCGGTTCGGGCATGGTTGTTCTTCTGTGTGCTATCTGTGAGATGTGTGAATGTGCCCCCTGTAAAAAGGGGTTGTGCAAGCGAATGTGGTGAGTGTGTAGCAAAGTCGTACACTTGGCCCTAGTTGGCGCTACTCAAATACAAGAGACGCTTAAATCTGCTGCTAGGTTCAGCGGCGGGCTTGTCCATGACAAGTGCCATTTGGCACAATAATTCCCAGTGCAGTGATTAAATAATAACGGATATTGTTTTTCTTTAAACTGATTTATTTATTAAATATTTATTTTATCCAGCTCGAGTATAAACCAAAACTGCTTTGAACAATTCAGTATAAAGAAAACTACAAAAAAATTATCAATCCGCCTTAATTCTCTTTATTTCTCTACTTACAATTTTTGACGCTCAAGAATTTTTCACCAACATTTAAGTTAAAAAATTAAAAAGGAATTTTTTAAAAAAATATTGAAATAACTTTTTTTTATCATACTAAAAATCAACCCTTTCCTTTAAATTTATACTGCAAATATATGTTCCTGATGTAACCTCAAAAATTTATTATTTCTTTTTATTCTCTCACCAAAATATGTTTAAAAATGCATTATAATTTGCCCTGTGAGCTCCTAAGAACATATATTTTATTGCTTTTATGCAGAGTGCTACTTATTTCAATGCTCTTTGTTTAAAATACTGCAGAAATTAATTTTAAATTACTTTTTTCTTATTTGTACCGAAAGTGGTCTTAACAAGTTTTCCTTCGTGCTCTAATTTTTTTTAATCTGGGAAAAGCACTAAGCGCTCGAATTATGCAAAACAGATGCTTATAAGAAATTCTACTTGTTTAAGCAAAATATTCTTTTGAGCTACTCAATGGTGTTAATTCATTTACTTTCATATTTAATTACAAATAAATATGCATGAATTTTGGCAAAAAATTTGCCAAATTTTGTGGATTTCATTATACAAATATTTGTAATTCCGGCTTTAACTTTTACATAGAACATATATTTAAAAATATATTCTTCATTGAAAGTCCTATAACATTTTTTAATCAGCTCTTCCATCGACTTTCTCATGACTTTCATAATATGGATCACTTTGGTTTTTCTCTTTGGCAAGGATATTTGAGTATGCATTTTGGAATTCCTTTCTCTTGACCGACTGAGACCAAAATCAGACATGATCTCACAAATTTTAAAATTGCACTCAACAACGAGAAGTTAAGAATTTTATTTTTCTTGCATGCTTTAGTTTTTGAGAAATCTCATTCCTATGATTGTAAAAAACGTTAAAAAAATAATAATCCTTTGGCTACTTTCTTAACTTTGACATTTATTTACCCTCTTGAATTACCCCTTACCCAGGGGATACTCGATACGAGAACCAGATCCTTCGTGCATGGTCGATGGACCTAGCCACCCTTGAAAATACTATAACAGATGGGGATACGTCCCTCCCATCAATTATGGGATGTACTTCCTAAGGGGAGGGTTGTGCCGTGGCCGGTGATGACCCTTAGGGATCAAACACAGTTCTCGCCAGTGTTGATGTTGTAACGATTCAATCATTCAGTCTTAGGGTTTAAATCCGTGTGCCTTCGTGCCAGATCGAAGAGCCTGATATGAGCCCTCTCTACATCTAAATTTTCTTTCTCTTATTCCATTTTTTAATTGATACTCACCAGCATAGGAATATAATTCCAAAAGAATAATTTTAATCTCTAAGACATTGTAATATTAAACTGATAAATCCGACCCTGAGACCATTTAATAGAACAATTTTTTTGTACATTAAAGAATTACGCCTAGAAAGATTGAATTTCCTCTTTACCTACTATAGAATGTATGAACTAATAACATATCTAATTTCCTAATAGGCATTTCAAAGGAGGAAATTCGTGAAGAATCTCAAGGCATAACATTTAAACATTGAAGTTTTCCTTTTATTGTTGTATTACTTTTTCATCCTTCTCATATATAAAAATATAAACATTTTTGATAGCTTTTTTTACTTTCTTTTATACCCTGCGTTGAGATTCTTTGAAGGTAGCTTTCGTTATAAAGTGTGTCTAACATTATAGAGCTCCACTTACGTTATTATTCAAAAGAAAATGCAGTAAAAAAGTATTAAACCAGTAGAAGGTCTTTGTTAAAAACCTGATCGGTTGAAACTCTTCCCTAACTAAACATGACAAAGTTCTCTGCTCCCAAAGTGATCCATCAAAAAGTGTAAAAGCCTGAAATAGCGGCGATTAAATGCTCACTCAAGAATGACGTTCTGGATCTTTGGCCTTCCTTAAGAAAACAGAGGCGAGATCTGGAGGTAAAAAAGAAACCCAAGAAGGCCTAACATTATGGAGAAGATTTCTAATTTTAGATTGCAATTATAATCCAGGAGATTAACTTTTAATTAGAATAGGATGTTGTGAAGCGGCGGCGTTCAGCTCGGACGGAAATGTCGAAAGTTATTGAAGTGTTGCTAAGCGATTTTCTTTAATGAAAGCATATTATTCGGCGAAACTGACTGATTTTTACTAAGATGTGGAATTTCGGGACTTAATTGGTTAATTTGGGCATCAAATAAATGATGGAGGAGAAGGTGATGAGTAATTATGTTTAATACTGGTATACAGGAAACAAATCGAAAGTTAAATACACTTTTCTTGAATTGATGCACAAGAAGAATGTTTGACTTTTTTTAATACAGTATAAAAAGGAAAGAAAATTTATAATCGTTATTATAAAAGAATTTAATTAATAATAATGAAAATAAATTCCTTTATAGTGATATAAATATAAATATGTTAACAGAAAAAATTACAATTAAAAGTAATTAGTTGCACTCATGAAAGATTAGCAAAAATTTTTAACAATCAAAACATACATTTCAACAATTTCTTTAAAGTAAAAAAAAAAAATAAAGTTTTTAATGTATTTTTATTTCATTCACCCTTATTTCTCTCTTTGTTATTTTGCTTCCATTCTGTGGCATTATTCATTAGAGTAAAACATACTTATCTTGCCAAATAATTTAAAGTTTGAAAGTGTTTACCTTTCTTCTTTCGTGGGACTTAAATTTGTATTAATACAAAGAATTCTGAGAAAGCTCTCTCAAAGTATTGACCTGCTACTCGCAAAACAGGATGCCAAATGCAGAGAAAGATGTGGAGAAAGTTCAGTGACTGACCACCTGTGGCTCAATGTCCACCGTCTCGAAGAGGATGCTAGTTCGGAGAATTTGTCAATAATATGGATGGATTATGTTAAAGAAAGCAGTCGGTCACAACAACTCCTTTCTTTACTGCCCCATTCAGTGGTGGCGGTGTGTTCGGTTGTCCACCAGAAGTGTAACGCACACAGTTGCGTAATAAGAATTCCTCTTAAAAATATCCATCTGAGTCATAGCTGTTTCCTCAAAACGATCACAAAGCAATTGGGAGTAGTGTACACCCTGAAGCTTATACATATAGGCTCGTAAATTCGTCATAAATTGCAAAGAATCTGGTGGAATTATTCTACAGCACCATTGAAGTCTACATAATTCATAAATGACATAATTTTACTAAACACCACATTGAAATTACCTATAAAAAATCTAGTACTTTGATTCTTCCATTTTGAGTTATTTCGGTATATATGAGTAAACAAAAGGCTATTCAGCAAAACCTGTAATGGATTTTATCAAAAAATTCATTACATTCACGTGAAAAAAACCAGTTGCGAAATGTTAACTCAGTTCATTGAGTCATTGCTTATGCTCTATTAATTGTTTCATTTATTTCTCAGTATCAGAGATAAATAATATCATTTTTGATTACGGATTGCATGCCGAGTTTCAACTGTGTCTTTTTTAAGAGCCGTGTTCATAAAGTGACAAGTATAATTCCGATGTTTTTAATGCGTTTAGGAAAATCTAAACTGTGGGGAATCATTAAAGTATGGAGAGTCAATAATAATTATACCAATAATTATCATTGTTGTTGTTACTTATGGCACTTGCCTATGGACAAACTCCTCGCTGATACAGCAGCAGATTTAAGCCGAAAAGAGCGTCTCTTATTTTTGAAGTAGCGCCAACTAGAGCCAAGAGTACAACCTAGCTACACACTCACCATATTTGATTGCACAGGCCCTTTTTACAGGAGAGCACGTTCACTCACCCCACAGATAACATACAGAAGAACAACCATGCCCAAACCGAGACTTCCAGAACGCGAGGAAGACGCTCTACCTCTGTGCCAATTAACATTGTTAAGAATTAATAACTATTTTATACCAATTACCTGATAAAATGAAAAAAATTTTAAATTTTGCAAAAAATAATATTTTGTTGTGTAAGTATGAATCTTAAAGCTTCTGATTCATATTAGATTAACTGTGCCCATTTTGATAATATTTTTGATAATAAATACGTATTATAAACAAAGGTGGTTGTTAGTCGATTCCTGACAAGAACTGTTTTTTTTTTCAATAATAATATTATGCTTGCTGTTTGTAATGCCCCTTGTCATAGATAAGTTCACTGCCACAGTCATCGATTTTAAGCCGAGGGAGCGTCTCTTGTTTTCAGTAGCGTCAACTAGGGCCAAGAGTAAGTGTTAGGTACTGACGCATCATAATCTCTTGCACAACCCCTTTTTAAAGAGGGGTGCATTCATACATCTCAAAGACAAAACAGATGATGAACCATCATGCCTGAACCGGGAGTCGAACCCAAGAAGCCCAGATCCCGTTGAAGACGCGTACCGTTTTGCCACGAGGTCGGCAAATTGTACTTCAACATGCTTATTTAATTTATAAAGAAAAAAAACTAGTTAAGATTCAAATGATACTAAACTTAAATGAAATTAGTTGAAATGGTCACTACATTTATAAGCATTTTATCAGGAATACATTTATAAGCATTATAATAAACATTTTTATCAGGAAAAAATTAATTTTCCTTCTTACAATTTTGTAACTTTGTGATTGGTTTTTAATTATTTCATTAGATAGTATCGTTTATATCATGGAAACCTAATAGTTTAATTAATTATATTCAAACTGTTGATCTAAATATATTGCTAATTGAATAGGCTCGAAATGTGGTTGACGCATTCATCATTTCCTCCATTTACAGTCTCCATGTTTATTTCCTCTCCATTCCATGACAGTCTGCGCGAACATATTCCAAACAATCTACTTAGGTTCGAGGTATATCTGCTGAATCTGAAATGTTTCAAAAGGGAGGGAATTTGATTTGGTAAAAGGGTGGCAGAGCATTTGTTCGATCGAATAAGATAAAAAGCCCTCTAAAGGAATTAAATAGGTTGTGAAGCATCGCAATCCTTCAAGTTTGGAGTGAAACGATATATTTTAGAATTGAAGCAAGGCCTCATGCGAGTGCTGGAATTTTCAACATTTGTGTTTACTAATAGCTTCCCACACACACGATGCAAATGAAAAAATAGGCGAGATTTTCTGAATATTTCTAAGCTCATAACAAATATAAAATGGAATAAAATTTTCCTTTCTTATTTGAAAGTGCATTTTAATACCTGGATATTTATGATTCAAAATATTGGAGTACTGTATGTGTCCCATCGGTTGCCAAGGCAACTGTCATATACTATAAGTTTTAGGGATTTAATATCGCTATCGTGGGTTAGGAAGCCCTACAAAATCATGATAAACGTTTAATACGACGGGAAATATTTTCTTTATTGAATATCTTTAAAAAATGTACATTTTTTGAATTATTACTTTTGAATTATTATACTTTCTTCACATTCGTTTTCTTATGACAACTCATTTTTTTACTCTTTCCGCCTATGAATAAAGAGATTAAGAAGAGAAAAGGATTATAATCGTTAAAAAAAGTAGTTTAGAAGTTTTCAAAATTTTAGTCCTTCCTCTGTATGAGAAAACCCGTTTATAGAATCGTGTCTATCTCAGAGATAATGATAGTAATTTCAAAGGTTGATGATATGAAGGAGAAATATTTGTACATTGCCTTCACATAAAATTTATTGATTTCTGTATCAAATATTCAGTAAATCCCTCAACGGAAATTCCGTTTGTCTTATTTCGGTACATCTATGCTGTAAATAAAACTTAAAAATAACGGTTCTCAGAAATAAAATTTGTTACATTATCAGCAGAATTTAAATTTTGCATCAACAGACAGTTTATAAATTTACTATTTGTGGTATGTCTTTTTGAAGATATTTGAATGCGATAATTGGAAAAAAGTTACGAACTTGAGTGTTTATATTTTGTATGAGTGTTTTGTAAAAATTTCTCAAATTATTGTCAAATATTGATCCTAGTCAATCAAAGAAAAAAGCTTTGCATTAATGTTCAATTTTTATATATGCACTAAGAAATGAAAAGCAAAAGTGAGTGTAACGCGAAACCAGATCTAAGAACAGTTTGATTGACTTTCTCTTTAGAGTGACCGAATTCAGGACAAATGAAAATCAAATTTTAAAAAAAATAACAGAAAAGATTCGTCTGCGGCCACTTTCTACAAATGTTGACGCAGATGAAGAAAGCTGTGCTTCTTTTGATTACATTTAGCATTTACAGAATTACTGTTAACTCTTCATTAGACGAATTATTTCACCGTCAGTTTTTCAAATTTGCTTTTGAACCCTTAATTAAATTTTGGTACATAATAAACTCACAGAGAAAGAAAAAGCTTTTAATCAATTTAAATAACTTAAAACTTTAACTTGAAAACTTAACTTTAAAAATGAAAAGATTTGTAATGTTATTTTAAGTTGATCTATATTGATTTCAATTGATAATACTCTCTTCGTACTCCTTTAACTATTGTTATATATATATATATATACATGTGTGTGTGTGTGTGCGTGCGCGCGTGCGTGCGTGTGTGTGTGTGCGTGTGCGTGTGTGCATGCGTGCGTACGATACTTCTTGTATTCCCTGTTCTCAAAAAATATATTTGGAGACATAGTAATGCTATATTACATTATCTTTCAACGTTGCTTTAGTGCAGAATAACATATTGAATAAATCCTATGTATATCCATCTATGAATAAATCCAATGTATATTAATACTGGGAGTTATAAAAGTCATCTATATTATTCATTGCTTTTCTTTGATAATATAAATTATATTAACCTTTTGTTTCTCTTTTGATTTTAAAATTTAAAAAAAATGACGAATTGTTGTCACTTTTGAAGAATAAGGAAAGTGCTTTATTAGTGCTAAAAGCTTAAAGAGTTCCAAAGTTTATATTCAATTAAATACGAAATCCTAATAGAATGTTTTATAAACGATAGTTCATAGAGCCTCCTAACTTGAACTAGAAACTGTTTAGTTGTACATTTTTTATTTATAAGATACTAAATCTAGTAAGTTATTATTTTAAGTTTGTTAAAGTTAAGTTTATTATTATTAGTTAAGTATTTATTAAATATAAGTAATTATAAGTATCTCTTTTGTAGGAACATAATATTTAAAGTATGGAGATATTAAGAAAATTATCATTAATATTTCTAAAACCCACTTGGCCTCCAAAGATGATTAATGTAAAAAATTATGAAAATTCCAATTGATTTTTAAATATAATATTTATTTATTCTATTAAGATTTTAATTGCAAATTAAATCTTCTAAAACTCTAGCGATATTTATAAATAAATTTACGTCAAAGATACTATTTATTTCGGTGAAACTCTTTTTCCGTTATAATTCACTATCTTTGGTTTTCAGTTATTTCAATACACTAAACAAATAATTTGAATTAAAAAATGCCCGTGGAAATCACATACTGCTCTTAAGCATATTCAAAACTTTGCACCGTAAATAATGCTGATTGAGTGGATACAAAATCGATTACTGCTTAAAGTTTCCTTTTCTTATTTCTTTTCGATTCTTCTGAAATTGTTCAAACATATTCAGGGTAATTCATTTGTATAAATTAAGATTTATCTGCTGGATCATAATCATTTTAAGAGCATCAAACTCGATTTGGTTAAAAGTGTAGTCGAGTAATTGGATGTTCGAATGAAAACAAATGCCATCTAAAAGCATTCGGTTTACATGGGAGGATTGAATGATACAATTCATTCCCTACTTGGGCTTGAAAAGTTTCAAACTGCATTTCATGGATCAGCAACAGAGGGTTACATTTAATTAACTTATTCACTTGCTGATGGGTTCACTGGTATTGCGTATTTAAAATGTCGCCTGTGGTTCTTTCGCTACCTCTGTCAACAAGGAGTCTCACAAACCTGCCTCGGTATCTCTGAATGAATGCATTTTTCAGTACGTCCATATTTATGATTTAAAATATGATACCATAAAAATTCTTAAATCAGATATATACCATATACCGTTTTATATACCATAAAAATTCTTAAATCAGAAACCTATGCTCCAAAAGCTAGCTTATTTTAATATAACACCGTAATTTTAGGTAACTCTTAATTAATTTTGCGGTTTGCTTTATCTTACAGCGAACCGAGTGATATGTTAAATGTTGGAAAATGAGAGAAGACAATTTTTTTTGTACCGTGAAATCAAATAAATACTTACTAAAATATCCTCTCTCTCCCCATGTGCGTGCGTGCGTGTGTGTGTAATATATTTATTTATTACTCATGGGATAACAAGGAGTACTCTTGATTTTAAAGCCAAAAATTCGTTTTTTATCTGGAAAATATTTTGTTTCATACATTAATATGCAATTCTTCCTTTCTGCTTCTAAATAATTAGTAACAAATTCTTAGGCTTTGTTTCACATTCTGGGAAAGCTATCCCTTTTTATGAAAGAATAGAAAGTTCCCTTCAAAGCTCAATGGATAGGAGGCTAGTGTACTTTTAATCCCCGAGACAGTAACTGATCTTCATGGATAGTTTTATGTCTCTAACTTTTATTATTTTAATGTGTATGTTTTGATTTTTTTAAAATTCTGTTTTTACTTAGGTTAATAGAGGGCAGTTTATTAAACTTTTTAATTTTTTTTACTTAATAGTTTTTTTTTTAATTTTATGCTTTGTCAATAGCAATATCATGGTATCTTAAAAACAAATTTTCTAGCATTCACTTCCAACTGTACTTTTTTATTTCCTCTTTGCACGAGTTATTAAAAAAAATTCCAAAATATTGCTCGTTATTCTGAATACTATGTAATACCATGAGTATATCGTAATAATATTAATGGGAGATTTTCGCTAATAGACTTTTATAAATTTGGTCGATTCATTGTAAGTAAAATGTTTAATTTATAGAAATGTTCTGTCATCAGCAATAGGCATCTGTACGGATATTATAAATATATTATAGGACATGGATGAAAAAAAATCAGAATTACTCCCGCATCATATTTACTTGCACAGTCCTTTTTTAACGGAAGAGGGAGGCACATTCAAACTTATCACAGTTAGAACAGATAAAGACCAATCATGCTGGAACCAGGACGCACAGATCACAGGGAAGACGGGCTCCCCGTGCTTCAGGACGTCGGCTTATGGATCCTTTAAAGGCTTAATTCTCGCGACAGTAAAACAATGGAGTTCCCAAGATTTCAAGTTGTTGTTAGAGACACAGAGACAATCTTTCCACGTTGATCTCCTTCAACCCAACTGCGATTCGGAAGAAAATCCCTCGGAATTTTCTTTTATGTTCCCGGCATTTCTATTTCAGAACGGATTGCCGGAGTAATCCTCGGCTTCAGAGAAAGATGAATTTCAGATGGGAAAAAATAAAAAGCTGATGAAAGAAGAAATTATTTTTGTTACAGATGACACAAATAACAGAGCGTTATTTCCGAGTAAGAAAGAAACGAACGACATAAGCGCAAAGAGAAAAAAATACTAATGGATGGCCGTCTTGGTTTAGAATTTCCAAAGATCGTTGTAAGTAAAAGAATATGTTTTCAACAATCATTAAGGGTTGGAGTAAAAACAGAAAGAAGATAGTTCTCGTACCAGAAGAAAGAAAGCATAAAAAGTAGCCATTAAATTATTAATATCTAAAACTTTTAATTTGATATAGAAACAAAACAATTGTTTTTGTATTACACTTTTTTCAAAAATGGGTTCTTCCATGTTTTTTTCTTTTCTTTTCCAAATGTTAGAGTTTTGGAATGTCTTATAGTTATATATATACTTGGTAATAACAAAAAAACTGTAGATAAAATAATGACCTGGAATTGAAACATTTTGCATACTCATCTTTATGAAAACTGCCTATGCAAATGAAATCGAGGACAATCAATTTTTAGATAGTTTCAATTATCCTTTTATGTTAAGTGTTCAAAGAGAAATCATTGTAATTCTGAAAAAGAAAAATAATCATAAATTTTTTTCATAAATATACTTTAGGCCTTTACACCCTCACTCCCACTAAAAAAATATTCGAATTACATCGGCCTCTGTTTTGTTCTGTAATAGTGCAACTGAAGATTACAAGCTGTAGAGAAGGAAAACTATATGTAATCTTTCAATAAAAACTATTCCCTTAAATTTTGGGCAAAATAAATCTGAAAAATGTCAATCCACGAGTTCATGAATGTACATATAATAATTAGGTGTATTCAATTTTCCAAACGATTTAGAATTGCATTGTTGATCGTACAAAATTTTGGATTAAAGTAATGAAAGATTGGGCGGATGATGACATGCATAATTGCATACGAATGATCGTTACAAACAGCACTACAAATGATACCTTATATATTATCTTTTTGTTGTGTTATTGATATCTAAATATGCAAATCTGAGCATAAGAAAATCTAAATCCATTTACTGTCAATATAGTACAGTGAGGTAAAATCAATTAAAAACTACTTTTTAAAATTTTAAAAGCTCAATCAAAAGGATTTTCGATCTGTAACACATACTAAATTTTATGAAGAAAAACATTAACATTTCAATTTTTTTTCTTAATAAAATTCCAAGTAATATTTTTAAAGAAATTTTTTAGTTTGCACTTATTAGACAAGGCTTATTTACACCTCAAATTCGCATTCAATGTCACGATTCAATGTCGCATTCAATTCCGCGAACTCTGATGCATAATAGTTTTCGCAGCACGTGGTTTATAGATAGCATGCTAACTACAAAATAATTATCATTCCTATACAAAGAGATTAATTTTTACGAATACTTACTTCTGAATAATATTATGAACGCGTATCGGTATGAAGGTTTTGACAAAAATGAATAATCAAAGCTAAAAATGATTTGTATTTAGTTTTTGTCTGTAAATACTGCGAAATGTCTGAGCAAGGAATGCCTCCGAAATACGAATAAACGAAGACACAATCAACTCATTAAGAAACTCTTCTTTTAGCATAGGCTTTTCCTCCTTATTTATTCTAAACTTTTTACTATGTTGCATACATTAAAAAATCCACTTCTCAGTCTGAGGGGGTATTTCAATTATGAAAATTGGGAGGATGACTGAAACAGGATTCTGATATCAAATTACGGACTTTCAAGTCTGTCTTTATCAATAGAATAGTAAAATGAACTCTTTTATTTGCTTCGTGTTGTAGATTTTCCGATTTTCATGAGGAATTTATCGTTAGATTGAAGAGTTATTGGGTAAGAATGTGTAAGGAAATTCATTTACAGAAATGTTTGTTGATCTAAATCTATTATTTCAGATCGCTCAGCTCTTTAAATTAATTTAAGAAGAGTCTTATTTCCTTTTTGGGGGGAGGATTAACCATTTCTTTTTAAAAACTAAAATTACGTAGTATTTTTTTTTTCATATATAAAAATAAATATGGGGAAGGAGAAATAATGAATCATGAAACATGGGAAATAAATTGATGTCGAAATCCTGGGGAATTCAAGATAATTACCCCATCTACAAATGACTATTACACCGATATGATCAATATAAAAAATATAATTTGATTATAATACTGAAGTAAGTATAAGGCTTTTTTGTGTATCTGATAGGTGATAACTGTGCCAGGTTAATGATTTTAGACACATAAACTGGTTCAAAATTCGTTTTGCCCCCGACTCTATAAAGCCTAATTGCAACTTCAGTTAAGTATATGATGGTGATACACCAGTGTTGCTTCTTATTATTTATTACTCCCCTTGCTTAAATGTCATTGATATATTTCGCAAACAGCATCTCCTTTGAGGGGAAAAATGGAATGAAGGTGAATCGAGAACATTTTACATAGATATGAAGGAAACTTGCTTCTGTTGCCTGACTGCTCTTTGTTAAGTCAAGGGTTGTAATAAGTAGTTTGTGTGCATGCAAAAGGCATTTTGATAAAATTTTCATCAATATTTTTGCTTAATTTTTTCTTTATGTTATTGTTTTTAGGAAGTTTTAAACTTTCAGAATCTGTGGAATTGTTTTGATAACTTCCCCATGATAGAGAAAATAATTAAAAATAACTTTAAACACAAGCTATTTTTTAAACAAAAACTCACAAAATAATTCCTTATTCCTATCTAAGGAGGCTCTGAAAACAATAATATTCGGTTATTTGGAGGGTCACTACAGATTTCTGATGTAAATTGAGAAAAAAGACTGTGAATTGACTATGAAGGCATTACTTAAACAGTGATTTTCCAGTTTTAGAAAAAATTGCGTATTCCAAACTACCCAATGATTCTAATTTGAATATCGTATTAAAGTTTGCAATGATTGGAACAATTGATAATCCAAACTGCCGAGATAAAATATCTAAACAAAGCTCCAACAATATCTGATG
The DNA here is from genome assembly GCA_026289955.1 of Argiope argentata. Taxonomy (NCBI): domain Eukaryota; kingdom Metazoa; phylum Arthropoda; class Arachnida; order Araneae; family Araneidae; genus Argiope; species Argiope argentata. The sequence continues at coordinate 261,175 of JAOUZG010043367.1, read as the reverse complement.
GATGGAAAATGTTGCACCTGGTCGAACGTTATCTTGGCCAAGCACTCCTGTTTAATGTCTTGATTGAAATTTATAAAGTGGTTAATAAACATAATCGAATTAATTGATTAGACACGTGGTAACCGTTTTTCGTTATAAATAAGAGATTCTGATTCAACCAGCAACAGATAAATTTCTGGTAATATAGATTGGCATTTAGATTGTATGGTGTATTTTCATTTGAATAATTCCATTGCTATTTCCATTCATCTTTACAATAAGCGTTCCGTTTATCATTGATCGTTAAATTCTGTTACATAAGTATGTAAGGTTCACTATATTTCAACGATGCATTTGGTTCATACCGTCGGAAATTTTCTTGGATTATAAAATTCAGATTTTTAAGTCCATTTACGATTTCATGAATGTTTACTAATTTGTGTTAATAACTTTTTATAAACGTCGTAATTTGGTAATCATCACCTGAGATTGAACTTTTAAATTTTAGTTTAGTTATATGAACGTCCCGTTGTAAAGCAACACTAGGCTATTTTAAGACGGACCACGTAATTTTGAACGGTGGTCAGATGATGAAGACGACTCATGAGCTAGCATCCCTTCTCTACACCATGCCACAACAGCTGAAGGACGTTTGGCCATGACAGAGTTAACAGGCAACTGACCACCCTTACACAACTATTCTTCAGTGGAATTGGGTCTTGAACTTGAAACCCTGGGACTCACGAGTCGAGACCTGACCACCAGGTGACCACTGATCGGACAGTTAGATTAATGATACTTTTAAACATTAACTAGCCTAAATACTTTTTACCGATTGCTAAATACTTCCACTCTGATTTGATTCATTTGAATAGAATATGCAACTCCCTATTTCATGACTGAAACTATAAACGTGCATTTTCTTGAAGTTTCGACAATTACTTTTTTCCTGTTCCGCTCATTTCTTTCCGCCCGGTCTAATAGACAACCTTCAGTGTTCAATGTTGACCAAGCTTTCCAGAATGAAAAGAAAACTTGAAGGAATCCAGTCTAATGATTTTCGTTATGAACAAGAACTTCAAAGGCATCCAAAAGAAGTAATGTGGAAATTCGGATAAATATAGAAATAATTGTAGAAAGAAAATATTAATGAAAAGTGGCATGCGACTAAATCCAAATATTTGAAGACGGGGAAAACAATTAGTAAGCGAAGCGTTTTGTTTTAACAGCCACAATTATAGAAAGTTTATTTTCTAAATATTTATGCTTTAAATAAACAATTTACTGCCATTTGCTTTATTTCTATAGAATATTAGTAATGAGGACTAAAAATTCATACGTTTTGATAAAAAGGTTGTACTATAGACCTTTTGATGCAGAGAAACCTATTTTTATAATTCCTCGTAAGAGATTTAATCTGCCCACCAAAGCAGAACAAAATCTTAATGTTTAATCATATATTATCAAATATATAAGTATCAAAAGACAGTCAGAAAGTGAGTCATATGTGCACATAAAGATATGAACTAAAATTACTTCGTATGGAAAAGAGATACATTTTATATAAGAATTTCTTTCAATTCAAAATTCAACCCATGCATTCTGGTCTTAGCTATAATAAAAAAATATTAAATGTTAAAAATTGTTGTTTTTGTTATCTAATCATACACTCACCCAGATAAAAACAGTCATAATAATGAGGACGATGAATAGGATAAATTTATTCGGAATAGGCTCTTCAGGAAATACATAAGGTGTTTTCATATGAATATCTCATTTTTGCAGGCTTATAAAATAAAGTGCAACCTTGCAGTCATTTGAAATCAAAAATAGCATTTTAATGTTTTAATTCAAGAAATTATAAGTGTTCAACAGGAACAGTCCAGAAATATGAAAAATATCGAAGTTGTACTACAGCCCTTGTCGCACTTTCTTCGACACAATTGAAGGGATCCTTTGAATGGAAAATAAGGGAAAAAATGTTTCATTTATTTCATTTTTTTCTGGGGCAGTATCAAATGGAAAATATTTGTTTCACCATTAAAAACTGATGTTATCGAATTTGAGATATGCATATCTGCTGTCGTTCAGAGAATCACACAAGACTTTCTGATAAAAGAATGGAAAGAGTTATCATATTACTTTGATGTCTTTCGTATTTCTCTAGGAATTCTCATTAAATTTTTTAAAAATTGTGTTGAACCTAAACTTTCAACTATTCTTTTAATTTCTGACTAATAAAAAGGCAGTATTAATTTTGTTTTCTGTTAACTCCGTTGCAAATTTACAATCTATTCATGAATATTAAATATTATTTCTATAAAAGATATCAGAAACTCTGCAATCAGCTATGGAACTTCAACAACTGTAGCAATTAACTATGGAACTTCTGTGTAATACAATACAATAAAACTAAGTCATGTTTAATACAATTATAAAGAAGATTCTCAAAAAATTCTTTTACGAAATATAAAGAAGGTTCTTGTATAAAAATATTCTTTTTTCATTCTGCTAATAAAAAATATTTTTACAGAAATGCATTAACTTTTACATTTCTGCTTGAAGAAAAATAACTATTTTATTCTAACATACGTTGAATTTATCATCACTATTAAGGAATTTGTTCTGATTTTCTGGTTGGAAAAATATTCAGAGAATGCATTTACTAAATTAATTACAATGAATCCAAAATAATAGCACCAAGGGCAGTTTACCTTAGAATTGCTCCCTAAAGAATCATAATTTATAATTCATCCTTTAAATCCCTCCATTGATCCACATTTTTGTCATAAATTGTTACATTGAATCCAACTGTGTTTTCATTTAATCTTTAGTCTGTTCTCTTGGAAATTTGTGGTGCAACGAGTTCAAATATCTGGATTTTTTTATCTTTGATATAAGAAACTGAAAGTAAGTCTAAAAGAAATAAACCTCACAGACAGCATTTTTTAAGCTTATCCTTTTAAAAGAATTTAATTTCAGGGCACGCGCAGTGATTCAGTTCAATATGGTGAATGTAAACTTCGCGAAGAATTTTGGGAAACTCTTTCCTGGAAGCCTTAACTGTACGAAATGGATTCTTTGGATTTCATCCAACTTCAAAGTTTATTAAATCTTTTCTTAGTACATTTTAAGAAATTGGTGTAGAGTCTTCTAGAGAAAAATGACCGTTTCCCCTTTTTCAACACAATGGAGACAGCATCCACTTTTCTTCTCATCTTGCAAAAGGCAATTTTATTAAATTCAATAAAATCTGCCATTCTAGCAGATAAGTAGATTTTGTAATTGAATTTTAACATTTAGTTTCTTTTGAGCATTTTATTGGTTTTCTTTTTGCAATTTTTAGGAAGAAAAAGATAAGCAAAAAATATTGTGGAATGAGTGAAAAGTAATTGTTTTGGAATAGAGTGATATTGCTTTTATTGAAGAGAATTTTTAAACTTGACTATTTTCAATTAAAAAATAATTATTTATCTCTTTTCAAAATTCTTGAGAACAGAGAATTATTCATATAATAGCGTTTCAATATTTTAAGTTAATTGTAAGGAAAACATATATCAATAAATGATTAGAGCTGAGGAGATATTTGAGTTTTTTTTGGGGAAAAATTTCTCCTACGTACAGCTTTATTACAGTTTCAAAAATGATTTTTACGCTCTCATAAAAAAAAAAGAACAGACAATTTTGCCCAACGCTACAGATATTGATGACACCCCCCCCCTCACACACACACACTCCAACTTACTTTTTTGTACCTTTTTTAGTTTGAAAAATCTAGTTTCAGAATTAAACTTCCCTATGAGTGCTTGAAAATGTAAACACGATATCTCAAAAACGCAACGAGATAGAAAGATTAAATTTAGTATCGACTTAACTCAAAACATATAGATTTCCATTAAATCCAAATCGAAATATAAGTCTTCAGACAATATTTTCTAAGCGACATTTTTAAATTTTCAAGCTCATTCGTGCATATGTTCTTTGAAAAGTGAAGCATAATTGATGGACATTTTCAACACCAGAATCATAAGGGTTTGTCAAACTTCAGTTCGGAACAATCTAAAACTCAATATTCGTCTATATTCTGTTTTCTGATATATGTGAGGTTTTTATAATCATGTAAAGTTTCAAGCTAGGTCAAAATAAAATTTACATAGTTTATATTAAAAGATCGGGCTGTTCCGTGAATTGGGACGATTGCAAGAATTCTTTTTTAGTGAATTAAGTAAAAGAAAAGCTAAAACGGGTACTAGAAACTTTCGCTGAATAATTTTAAAAAAAGGGTAAGGTGGTTGAAAACGGGTAGTGGGGTAAATGGGTAATTCTAATAATTTGTTTAAAAAACGCATAAAAACTTTAAAAAGGATTATTTTAACTCTATAATATAATTTAAACATTTGTTAATAACATTTTATTTAAAAGTTTTATAGTTTGAATTGGCCTCGCTAGATTGCCATCTGTGAAAGTAAGGAAGGATAACTTTTTTAAGGTGTGAAAAACTTTCAAAAAGTAATTATTTTTGTTGATTTATCATCAATATTTTCCAGTAGTCGACTACAAGGGATTTTGAACAACAGATTTTCATAAAACAAGAAAGAAATATTTTCAATATTTTATGTTTAATGAATATTTTTGTATGATGAGGGAAAATGGGTAATAATTAGATTTAACAATTTATTACAAATTTCTGCATTCTTAAATGTAATTACTTATAGACCCCCGATTTTAGTGTGAATTATGCAACTAATCTTTTATTATTGTTTGTTTGCTGTATCTTAAATAAATACAGTAGAAATTGAACTTATAGACCTAAAATACCATGTATTTAGATGTCTTTAATGTCCCAAATATGAAATACTCAAAACAAAGTAAAGCTTCTTTTTCCTTACATCACATTCAAGAATGGAAAAAAAATGTTTCAGTTTCAATCTCAAGTTGTAAGTTTAATTTACTTAAAATAATGGCTGACAATTGGATTGTTGTAAAATATCCTGGAAAAATTCAATAAAACATTTTATTGGCCAGATTACTGGCATGAAAGGAGACGATTATATAGTCAAATATGTAAAGAAATCAGCAATTGGTAACTCTTATACCTTTCCTGATGAAGATTATAATGACATTGAGAGAGACCAAATTATGGAAATTTTAAAGGATCCGAACCTAAACAACCATGGTCTTTACACCTTTTTAGCATAAATTGTAACTAAATCACATTTTCTAAGTGTATAATATTTTTTGTAAATAGATAAAAAAAATTTTAATGAACTTTGTATTTTTATAAGTTTTTTAAAAAAAATAATACCCATTTTACTTCACCTCTGGGGTAAAATGGGTATAAAAAAGAAGTAAAAAATGATAAATGTACAATGAAAATGAAAATGTTTAACTATTATAACCATAAAGGTAATAAACCCGTTGCATGAATAAACACAAGAAAATGCATGTTTACAGTGCTGTTTTTTAAACAGAAAAAGAGTGTTAAATTTGAAAACAGCCCTTTTCCTACCCATTTTTCCCCAACTTACCCTATAATACTTAACTTTCATTCAATATACTACAATAATAATTTAGGTGCATAGATAGCAATATTATAACTCTCCAAATATATCCAAACCATTCTAACTGTTACTTGGATATTTCGACTGTTCACAACGACTGTTTTAGGTGGTTTTCAAATTACCATATTCGAGAATGAGTAGTTCTCCACGACCATTCTGAATTTGTTAAGACTTTTGCCAACGAAACTCTCAATTTCTCGTAGACAGGGGAGGGGGTGTGGTTACCCATGAAGGATAAAATGCTCTTGAAAGAGCCGCCTCTGTTTAAAAATTTAAAAAATTGTGTAATTCTATAAAGAAGACCTCTCGAGTGAAAAAATATTTCGAAAAAAAAAACCATTTATTCATAACCTCTTTCTAAGGCAACATAAATGTACACATTTATTAAACGACAGTTAATTTAAGAATAACAAGCATTGTTAAGACGTTTTTTAAAACACATTTTATATGTTCCTTTATTAACTCTGTCATCAAATTAATTTCACTTGGCTTTTTTTTTGTGAGAGCATTTGATGGTGGCATTTGCGATACCTCGGTGACTCCGAAAAAGTGGTCTTCATATTTGCTTGAAAACGTAAAAGGAAATTTCAAAAATATAAATAATATATTTTGGATGCTTTTTAAAGTAATTTCTGTAAAATTACCATTTTGCCATTTATTTTTTAATTCTATTTAAAAGTGTCTTTATTTTCAAATTTATTCTTTAAAATTTTCTTGATACTTAAAATTGTATATAAAAAATATTTATTCCCCTCCAGAGGGCGCCTGATATATGGGGATGAGATGTTGCCCCATAAATAAGCAACTTTTCACTTCCCTGGAGATTGGCTGCGTTACAATGAAGGTTTTTTTTTTGGATAGGTGATGGCGTTTGGATCGGTTTACGATCATTTTGCAAATAGTCAGGGTACCCATGGTATTACGGTAATGGCTCGGTCATTCGAGATCCGGAAAGCTCAGAAGGGCAAGGGATATCTTTAACGATATCCCACCGTAAGTTATTTTCTTATAACTTGGAGTATGCACATATTACATCCGACTCATAGTCTGTGGTTTACCTTCATTAATTCGTCTTATAATATAACTCTAAACAGCCTATATAATATATTTTTATTAATAAGGGCTGGAAAATGAAGAACAATAACAACATGAAATCGCAGTCACTTATAATTTAGTTAAGAATTAAACAGACAATAGTAATATAAAATTTTTTTAAAAAAACTATATTTTTCTTCGGAAGTTGTGTTATAGCGTCTGTATTGTGCTAAACAGAATAGAAATTCTGTTAAGCATAGTAATTAATTAACTTAGTAATTTTGAAACTTTTTTAAATGATTTGAATTAATAAAAAATGTTAATATTTAGAAATGTGTCTTTTTAAAAAATTGTTATTTATTTCCTTCCGATTCTCATATTATACAAATTCATAATTTCAGAAAGTCTGCATAAAAGGTTTCTTTTTTAAATAAAACGAGTACTATTTTTACCTTTCTTATCACCCTAATATTTTTTTGTTTAAAATTTCAAGAAGATTCAATTCAGTTAGAAACTAAAAAGATAGTTTTTTTTAAAAAATTAAAGAATAAAAATAATTGAATGCTTTGAAAAAACATGAACACATAAGCAAAGTCTTTGGAATGCAATTTATTATTCTTGAAGAAATTTATTCACCAAAAAAAGTGATAAAACAAAAGAAACTTTATTTTTCCACCATAAATTGTATGCTAATTTTTTTCTTCGAATCATATACTTTTTACAACTACTGTAAAATATTGTAAGAAAAAAGTTTGAGCTTCGATGGAAAAAGATTTTTTATAACTTCTGCTGTCTTTTATGCTCCTAAATTTATCCAAATAACATTGTTTCTTCTTAACAGTTAGGGCCTAATTTTTCATTATTTATGGAGTTTACTATTTTTGTTATACAGAAAAAAGTTAGCAAATACACTATTTTTAAATACATTTCTCTTCTAAACATCGTTAAGAAGAAAAAAAAGTTGTAATATTTTTCATTTATCTGCCTATTTAAATAAATTATTTTTGTAATCTAAAAAAGGATAATAATTAGGTTTGATGTGAAAAAACTCTTTGTTAGGATGTCAGAAACTATTCTTCTATTTTCAAGAGAGAATAAGATTAATTGCTTTGATAAATTTTTTATGTAAGTAACTTCTTAAATTTATAGTTGAATTATTTTAAATATATCTAATTATTTTTCCCTTTAAATGTAAAAAAAAATCAGTAATAAAATTTCAATCCAAAAACTCACTATTTAAAAAAAACGGTTATATTTTTTTAGCATTTAAAATTGAATAATAAAAACATATTTTTATTTTTGTCTGCGCACTGTATCAATTCTTAAGAAAAAAAATTTCACCGTAGAATATAGAAATAAAATAAATGAAGGATTGTTAAAGTTCTTTTTAAACTTTTCCATTTTCATTCTATTAATAAACATATTATTGAAGAAATACGTGAAAAAAAGGCGATTTTTTAAAACTAACATTTCTATGTTACTTTGAACTTAATGAGAAAAATTTTGCAAAATATATAAATTCGAAATATTTATCATTAATAAATGAAATATGCAAATAAAATATTCAGTGGTAAAAATGTGTTATATTTACATTTCACCTATCACATATTCAGAATTATATAAATATAAAAGTGTTTTCTTGATTTAAAGAAAAACGTTGATAAATTTGCTTTTTCTTTATTCATATTTTTCTGCAAAAAGTTGGTTGATTCCAATTTTTTTTAAAAAAAACTTTATGATTCATAAAAAGTAACTGCATGTTTTTAAATAATTTTTATATCTTAAATTTTCAAAAAATTTCAAATGGCACAATGTATATAAGTGATATAATATAAATGTTACATGAAATAAATAATTATTAAGAATGCCTTTTGCATGAATAAATATCAGTTTAGTTCCATCTACTGTTACCTTTTAAACAAACATCAATAATATTTTGAAAATGTTCATTTTTTTAGCATTTAAAGGTTGGGGCTAATTATTTAAATACTTGTATTAGTTTTGTTGCTAACAATTTTTAAATTCATTATTTATTATTTTGTGTTATTTTAAATAACTCTTGGATAACTTTAACTCAAATAAATTAAGGCTTCTAGGAGTTATACTTAATTTGAAATGTGAAATAGAAAAAAAAGGAGTACTCCGCAATATCTTATCATTATAAATTGTTTGAACTGGTTCCTTTATTGAACATTCTAATTAATTAATATTAATGGTAAATTATTGAAAAATATTAGGTGAGAATTTAATAATAACTTCTATTATTATTTAAAAACTTATTTTAAAGATTTTTCTTTGAAGAATTATAAATGCATTTAAAATTAAAACTTTTAAAGACTAAGACACTTTACCATTTCTAATATATCTTATTGAATCAACTGTTTTCAGAATTATATTTTTGAAGAGTTAGCACATCGTGTGATTATGTGATACGGGAAACATATAATTTACTTTCATTGTCAAAAAGATATTTTGAAAAAGAATGCACGGTAAAGAAACATGCACAATAATTTCAAAGTTACATTAGTATGATGGAACTGGAGCTATAATCAAATTATCAGGGTTAAAAAGACTTCTGACATATCATAAAAAGCCTTCAAAAGAAAGCATTTACGCAAAGTGCATATTTCTTGAAATAATAGTTTCTACTCTCATGAAAACTTCAATGCACTTTGGATTTAGTTGAAATTACGGTCTTTTTGATATTTTTTTCGAAGTAGAGACGTTCGTTGAACTCTGATGGACATCTAGTTGCCAAGATTTTATTTATTGGAGATTTATGTGGAGACAAATCATAGAAAAGTTATTGTTTAGGTTTATCAACGTTGATTTATGTATCCTCGAAAATCAAGTTTATAACAAAAAATGTTGGAAACGAGCCATGTTTTGCAATGACCTAGGCACTTTAGCTTAACTTCTTTATTTCTCAAACTTTTTATCCAATAAAAACTGTTTCCCTTCTGTCTAGAGAAATAAGATTTTTTTAAATATTTTCTATTCAGTTAATAACTATTCCCCTCCTCCCTCCTAAACGACCTTCATTTTCTAGCAAACTCACTTCAATGTCCTCTAGTCTATGGGTAGTTCAATTTGATACATTTAATTTTAATATGATAGATTGTTCAGGGTTAAATTTTTGGCTCTTCCTCACATTTTCCCATATAATCCCTTACTTTAATTTTTTATAATTTTTTCAAAGCACAAACGATATTTAAATATTTAAGGAAAAACAACAAATTCCATTTACAAAATAAATCTTTAAAAATATTTCACTTTAAATAATCACATGCAGCAAAACTATAACATTTCTGGTTATAAGTAAATATTCATTTATCAAATTTTAAAATTATTTTAATTTTTTTAAACATGTTAATAGCTTACTCTTGTATTTTTTCCTACAAATCATATGATGCAAAAATCACTGCACACCAAATGAAACGGATGAAGCTATTAAAGAAATGGGAAATGGACAAGCGATACGAGTTTAAAAAGAAATGGGTAAATGATTCGATATATCATATAAAATGCTCAAATATTTATCATTTTTTTAATTTTCTTCCATATCTCTGTATGACAGTTTATTTTCAGATTGTTATTTGCAGCCTATTAAGGTCTATTATTATAATAATAGGTAGTTTCGCTATTTAATCAGTTAATTTTAGAGGCAATCACTTTTTAAGATCAGAAACTTAATTAATCTCTGAAAAAATTGATTTGTTTTTGTTTTTCTATTATTGATATTTTTCTCGTATCTTAAAAAAACTTGAAAATAAATATACATCAGTAAAAAATAAGAAGATATGACATCAAATCTCTATCAAATTGTTTTTTTGAATAGGTTCATTTATATTTGCATACCGCTTTCAAACAAAAGGTGGCTATTTTTTGAAAAAAACTCAAGTTTGCATTGAGTTATATACTGCAAATTACAGATGCCGCGCAATTCTAATTGGTCTTTTAAAGTATCGATTATTCTTTGCTCGGAAAACACAAAGATCTGCGATTTTTCTGAAGGTATAATATTTTATCATTCTTCATCCCAAATGTTACTTCTTGCATTTAAAAGAATGCGCAGAAAGTACACACAAGGGGCAAGAATGTAATAATAAGGGGAATTTATTATTTTTACAATCTTCAGGAAAAAAGAAATTCGGAGGCGTCTTCAACATTTATCATTCCTCTTCGTGGTCCCGAAAAACCACGGCGGAGTTATTAAGTCTCCGGCATCCGAGGGATATGACTGTTGCCATAGTAACCCACCTCAGACAAACATTGGGGCAGTATTTTAAATCATGAATATCAGGTATAAACGCACGCGTTTATGCGGTAGTGGATTCTTTCATGCGATTCCGTGTTTACTTCGTTGGAAAATGGATACAGATAAATGCTGCGAATTTATAGAAGAGAAAAATGGACGAACCTATCAGAAAATGGATATGTTGGCTAAATGTGACCCCTGCTTAAATATTTCTAAATTGTTAAATTATTTTTTTTTACATTTCCATATGCCGCATTTATTGACTCGTTCAACTAACCGCATTGATTCGTTAAAATAGCATTATTTTTCATTCGAATAACCAATTACTCGACCATCCTTTTAAGAAAATTGAATTTCTTTTTTATAACATTGGAAGACCATTGGATAAATAAATTACTTTGAAATATTTGGACAAAATCGGGTGAAATAAAGAAGCGAATTCCAAGACAATATTCTTGTTCATTTGCTGGAAGTGCTTCAGCTTTAATTGTCTGAATATAATTAAAAGAAATATCATAACCATTGTTGACGGTTTGATGAATTTTTATATAGTATTATGTATATAGAGTAAACTAAATTTGTATTTGATAAACGTAAAGTAATTTCAACTGAATTAAAGACTTATTGCATTTAAAATAGGTATCTGCAGTTAAAATATTCATTAATAAGATAATAACGTCAGTCAATGCTCCTTAGAAATTGGTAACTTTTTTTGTAAACTATATCAATATAGTTCTTCGCATTTTAATGTTTCTTTGTACCATTTGATAATAAAACTCTTTAGTGCCTAAATTAATGCATATATTATAAATACAACACATTTTAAATAAGTTGTTTTTTAAAGTAATTTAAAGATTAATTAAAGTTAAAAGTAATAAAATGAAATTATATCAAATTAAATTTACTAAGGGAAATAATGAAAAAGATGTTTATATGAAAAAGATGAAATTTGAAGTTAATAACCAAAATTGAACACTTTTTCTTCCTTTTTGAGCTATTTTCATGAATGTAGATCTCATAAATAGGAATAAAAATAGTAATATAGCAGTTTCTCTTTATTAGCTTCAAGCATATTTTAAATTTAAATGAATAAAGCGCACTAATAGCTGTTAAAGCTTAAAATCTGTTTACCTCAATTTGAGATTTTGGATTTCTGGAACGAATCAAATAGAGGCTTGATAAATACTAATTTAATATCAGAATAATTTTAAATGTTTCAGCAAAATTAAATGGGTGATATCAAACATTATGATCATGCAAACAAATAAAAGATGGCGCACATCAAAATTGAAATGAAAATCAGTATTTTAAGTATAATTTCCACCCCACTCCACAATTTAAACATTTCAGAGTTTCATTTAATATGGACAAAAAGAACTTGTATTTATTCATTGTAGTTTCTTTCCATATTCTAATTTCGAATATTTGTGAAATTATGAAGGTAAATTGAAATAATTTTCGATTTTTATAAAATAGTTAGCCATAAGTTTCCAAATAAATGTTTTATTAATTTAACTTCAAATCAATTATAGTTCATTTAATACATGTTGATGACAAACTTATAAGAGGTTATTCAAAATGCAATAATATGAAATCAATGAGTTATTTAAAAAGTTAAAGTTATTAAGTAAATATTTATGTGAATAAATAAATTGCTTTTATACATTAAATAAATTTCTTCTATTCGCTGAAAAGTATTTTTAAGTTTATTAAAAATATTGGAAATTTATAATTACTTTGACTTTATTCTGTAGAGTATTATTTTTATTGATATTCAGAGTTTCTCAGTAATTATGTTGGTATTACGCCAACGGCACAGTTTTAAATAGTGGCTGAGTAAATTTAAAAAAAAATGTTTTTAAAAAAAAAAGTCTCAAAATTTTGATGCGTTAGAACCAAGATGCATATTATTATCGAAAATACATCAGTACTAAATTTGATAATTTGCGTCGAAAAGTTTATTCTGATGAGATCAAATAGGCCGATAATACACGTTTTTCCTTGATTATTAATAGATATAATGAAATTGGACGAAATTGTTTTTTTTTGAGTATTTGGATCTTGTAATCTTTATTCAAATATTTTCAGTGTAAATATATATTGAATAACTTCTATTAATTTCTAAATTTATACAATTCTGCGGTTAATATTATCTGCTTTAATAAAACTAATTTCCATATCTTTGCAATCGTAAGGCAGGTGTTACAATTTCTACCACATAATGTTTTAGTGAAGTGCATTGTAATGTTCATTTATCTTTTCTTCTAAATGTTTTCCAAGCAATATTTTCAAGTTTCACATGTATTTCATAAGAGTTTTGGTTTTTCGTAAAATATAGTTTTTATAGATGTCGAAAATCAGTTTTATTGACTGAAAAAAGCTTCGAAATAAAACTCTCAGAAGCACGAAATAAATCCCAATATTTTTTTAAAAACACACTTTTTTTGTATGTTGGCATTTTTTGTATATTGACAATTACAATTTTTTGCCATAAAGTGAAAAACTTTCATAATGTATTTTTTGATAATTTCTTTGAAAAAATTTCTTAGCACTTACCTTAAATGAGCTCTTAATGGTCGAGATGTCACACTTTCTGTTGGACCACTCAAGGTTTAGGGATCTGTGCCATGTCTAAATAGGGGGGAGCTCCATCGAATTGATTTTTAAAAAAGAGATGCCATTAAGATAAACATTTTTACATCATTTCTTTAGAATAATAATGCGGCTTAAGCCCACAATATCGTTAAGACTAACTTTAAAATAAAAGTCACATGAAAGCAAACTGTAATGACTTGATGTTGGTAGATCAAATAAAATGGTAGTGTGTTATGCACAAAGGGTTTATTTACAGCTTTATACAATAACAAAAACAACAACATGTCCTCAAGGGTTAAATGCTTGGAGATATTTACAACTAGATTGTCCTTTCGGCAACTAGGTCGAGAATTCGCAAGCTGTCCACGTATCCGCCTACTCCGTATAGCCTCAGAGATCTACGGATTACTTCCGTTAGATCTTTTCAATAAACTCCAGATCACGTGGTATCTCTTCAACTTCAGCACTACTCACAGCTCGTCTCGTTGTCGTAATCACTCTCGTCCAGTCTTTCGCCAGATCAGCTGGTCCCGTCTCTCCGATCAGCTTGTCTCCTCTCCCTGATCAGTTTCTTTATCATCCATTTTAACAGTAGGGAAGCTCCACCTCTCAGGTTCGCATTGGCGCGCTGGAAATGCAGATTGTCCAGTCATTATTTAGAAATAGACCCAATGGCACTCCATCATGTCGTGGGAAAATTCTTGAAACATCCACCCCTTTATAAAACTCTCACAATACACAATGTTCGCATCTGCATTCGCGTAGCACTTCTTTCTTCAATGGGTCGTAAATAGCATGTGCTGTTCATTATTGGAACTTTATCCCAGCTTGGGTGGTCCATAGAAGAAATAGTCCCATCTGGTATTTTGACACGGTTTGCTGCTTTAATGGACCACAAGCATGTGTGTTCCATTATTTGTCTCCATTCAGTCCAACGGGCGACACTAAAAGGGGAGAAACACAATGCGCAACAAAGGATGAATAGCCTCACCGCTGGATAGGAGTATCATTGTCCGAACATGTGTCTCTTCCAACAGGAGACAAGGTGACGAATTCTTTACAAATCAACAGAAAAAACAAAAAAAAAACTATTAGATAATTTAACACTGGGATAATACCCATAAATTATTAACAAATAATAATTATTCATATATAAACATAATAAACATAATTTAATTTTTAAAAATAGGCAATTCCATTTTTTTCTAATTCCACAAATTTATTTTTAACAAAACTAAAAAATACAATGCTTAATTCAAATTATTTCCGCCTAATTTGTAATAAAAACTAAACACTTTTAAAATGTATGCTTTTTAATTATTTTTTGTTAGATACTAAAAATTATTAATTATTGTTTGCTAGTTATTGACAATGTCAAAAAACGAAAAAGAAAAAGCAGTAGAAAAGAATATCCAATATGCCCTGGAGATCGTCAATGCCCTGGAAAGGATTCTAATTTGGCATTTAAAAAAAAACTTTGGTTTCTAAATTACACAATTTGAAGACCCTTTTTTCCTATTTTAACTAAAGTTTCTGCTATTTAAAACTTTAAAATAATATTAATTTTTAATTATGGATATTTTTGCCAATGAATAAATACTCAAATGAATATAGCACAGGAATGGGTTTTACAGCATATTTATAGAAAATTATCAGGGCAAATATACTGGACATTATGGTGCTTTAATTAATTTTTAAAGTTTTTAAAATATTCTAATAATGATACCAGTTCGACATATTTTGTACAGATCTACAGTTTCTGATAATCTTCTTGAAGAATCTAATGCACGTATTTTAATCTTTTATCGACATTTAATTATTTCACAGAGGATAAATGATAATTATCTCAAAAGCCAGTTTATCTGCAAATCAAATTCTCACATCATATGTTTATCTGTAAATATCAAATACATTTAAAATATATATATTTGAATTTACTACAGTTGTGAGCAAATAGTTAATTATTGAGCTGCTAGAAATAGACAAATAGTTCGAAATAATAAAATGTTCCTGATTACAAACAACGTTTTTTTATGCTGCTTAGGTCGATAACAGTACTGCTGAAAAGAAAGATGTTTAAATTTGATTCTCATATTCATATTTAATATATTTTTTTAATTCTATAATTTTAATTTTTTTTTTCAAAACAGCTCGAATTATGAAGCTTGAAACTTTAGTACTTTAGGACGATCATCCATCGGTTTAGGGAAAAGTTGATCAATTTTCTTCACTACACCCAGGGAAATAAAAAAATGAAAATAGAAAGAATAAAAATATGAGTTCGTAATTTACCCAACATGAAATTTATTGACTCAAGTTATCTAAAGTATGACTCTTCACCTCATTCAAAATTTCTTTGTGAATAACAGATGACTTCATCTAATCTTAGAATATTCTTATATTATTTTAGTTTAAGTATTCTTAGTAATTTGTATGATTTATTTAAAATAAAAAGAGAAAGCAATAAATAAGGATAACCAATTTCGATAACTGTTAAGTTAAATTATGTTTAGAACAATGTAATAATATTTTACTTAGTTTTACACAGAGTACTATGTAGACTTCAATGAACATGTTTATTTACGCGAAAAGATGCACAAGAAAACGAATAAGTAAAATTTCAATACTTCCAAACTATTGGGAGAAACTAGAATTTCAGGCTGAAAAATTTATTTTCATTGATTATCCTCGTTGTTTTGTTTGAATTATAATAGTCACATTCACTCTCGAAGATAAACAGATAGTCACAAGAATTTTACAGCTAAATATTTTGTCCAAATATTTATTTAATAAAAGTTGAAGCGTTCAAGATTAATTTCTAAATAACCGTTCGTTTAGTGTATTGCTTTTGAGTTATCAGAAATGGGCAGAAAGTGTTTAGAGAAGCAAAATCTGGTAGACAGTCAATCAGACTATATTTTCTAAGGTAAACCTAAAACTTGAAAATTTCTTAAAATTCTTATGCCACGATTTTGAATGAATGAAAAATTCCCCCTGTGATTTGTTTTTATCAAATGATCAAATGCTTTCCACACACTAAGTAGTAAGAGTGTAAAGAAGTTATTATTCAATCATCTTCAAACAGAAATTTTGTTAGGGGGCTCTGTTGAGCCTCCGAGTAAAGAATGATCATATGATAAAATCCAAATGCTTCATTCCTTTTTTTCCATTTTGAAATGTTTTACGTGACTCACAGGAACAGAAATGACTTGATCTCAACTGTGGTGTAAAATAACGAGTAAATTGATGCTGGATAGCGGTGATGTAAATGTGAAGTATCTTTAATTCACCAATCCTTTTTTCAGTGTAATATATATTTGGATTTAACTTAGATGATAGAATGTTTACTCATTTAATAAAATTAACTGTTAATATAGGATAGGATTGAAGTCATAATTCAACTAGCTATGCGATAGGTTTCGTTAAATATATAATTATTTTCCATCCTACACTAGGAGAGCAAGACGAAGAACAAAAAAAAAGCATTGTTGTATGAAATATTTGTTTTCCGTATTAAAAGATTATTATTATTTTCCACTTTTTCCAAACTTATTGTTTTTAAGATTGAAAGAAATAAAGCATGCAGCTGTCTCAAAAAATGCCACTTCAATTTGTTTCTTAAAATTAAACATATAAGCAAAAGAAAAGAAGGCGAGGAAAAAAAATGCAATATAAAAGAACACATGCGTTAGACATTCCACACAAAAAATAAAAATTCAAATTTCATAAATAATAAATTTTAAACTTGAAGTCTCGCATAGAAATGAGGTTATTTGGAAGAATGTATGAATACAAAAGACAAAAGAAGCAACAAAAACTTAATCATATTGTCTGGAAGAATATTTTTTGTAATAAAATTCTAAGTTCGCAGTGAAATGTGTTGACGTCAGAGGAAAAAAATTAGCATATATTTTAGAAAAAGTTCACTGAACAATTTATACTACGATCCAGCCTTCAATTCTTTCTTCTTATCCCTTAAAAATGTAAAGGCAAATTTGTTTCTACAAAGGGCAAAAAAGAGCCTGTAACAAAATGCCTTTTTGAAAATAATTAAAATAATTCCTTTATTGCTGCTGTACTTCTTTGATTTGTTATTAATTAATTTAAATTTTTATTAGAATTTTAATTAATAACTAAGAATATTTCTGCTTGAAGAATAGTTTCTAAAATTATTATCACAAAAGATAAGTTTTTCACCTTTACTTTAAAATTAAAAATATATATATATTGTTTTATAACGCCATTATTTAACAATTATTTAATAACCACTCAAATTTTTGTTCAATTTCGGTAATAAAAATACTTTTTTACGTATATCCAACAACAGATTCCATTGTTGCTTTGAAGTTCAAATCGTTTTGAGTGTGTCATCAGCCAAACGAAAACTTAATTTTTTTCCAATATTATTTTTAATTTAAGAAAGAATGTTTCTGTTTAGTATTTGTGTGGTTTTCGATATATATATAAATGAAGTTACAATATCCTAAAATTTAAATAAGATTGAAGGGATATTTATGTTTTTAACAGCTTCATGATATCCTGAGTGTGATCCCCCTCAGAAAGGTCCAAGTGCACAATAAATGGAGCATAAGGAAGAGGAAATTAAAATAACATGACTTCAAAATGTGATAATTTGGTGGAATTCATTGATGTTATATGATGATGTTATTCATTGATGTTATGCTTGATGTTATATCTTCACAATTGTTAGAAAACAATATAGCTATTATTCCAGATGGTGATCAAAGACGTATAATTTTAAATAAAAAGAAATGTTCACTAAACTAAGGTTGTGACTAAAACTAAGTAAAGTACTGTTCGTCTCAATATTTTGATCCGACCACTTTTCGACGTTTCTATCTCATTGAGGGGGAAGATCAGGAAGGATGAGAGCATTTTTGAAAATCTTCGTCATTTTTTACCTCGATTTTTGCCATATTAGATAACTTTTTACTCAATTTTTTTCACCTGTATTTGAATATCGTGTTTCTGATCGTATCATTTTAATTCAGTCTGTGATTAATCCGAGTTTATTTATAGTTAAATATAACATCCCCTCTTTTCAGTTTTTTTTTATCTCACCCCTATTTTAACGAATTAAATACCTCCTAACGAATGCGCAAAAGCGCTGAGGGGCTTAGAATCCGTTATCTAACAATATGAGTATTACTCTCTTACATAAATGCGCTATTTTAAACCATTCCGTCGATCATCTTTAAGAAGATGCGTTAAGAAGCGCAAAGGTTTCCCCAAGACTGATTGCTCTAAAATTATGATTCTAAATTGTATTTATCTTAAAGTTGTGATTTTCACAGTGTCATTATTCAGTCAGATTTAAACACAGATGATAGAAACAGTTTATTTTGTTTCATTGTTTCTTGTTTGAATGTTGGAATGTCAAGAATACTCCTCAGATTATGATTCTTTAAATTCAAATGACTGTAAAAGAATTAAGTTTGTCATTTTTTTATATAAATTTATAGATGTAAACGATATAAAGTATTATTTTTTATGTCATAAAATATTATTTTGAAAGGAAAACTAAAAATTATATTTGCTGATGTAATTGTATAGGAATTTTTTTATTGTATAAATTTTTGATATTCTTCCTGAATGATGACAATTATTCCGTAGTGCACATGCGATTTTAATCCTAGCGACTCTGTTTTCTGTTTGGTTGCCCTATAAATTGTTTTCTTGGTAATTAAAGTTTAACATTTCCACTTTTATTTATAGTTTAAATTTTCCTGATTTGATAGAAAATTAGAGAGAAATATATACTGTGTCAACCTGAAAGATTAAGACCATAGCATCGTAAGCGAGCTATATGACTATCAACATTAGAAACTTAAAAATATTTTTACTGAAGAAGCTATTAAGAGACCAAGGCACATAAAATATTGAATTGAAAATTTTAGCGAGCGTTAATCCCAAGGAACCGGATGGTCACAAACGAAGTCAGCACACACACAAACTAATTCGCACGTCCATATATATTTATGAATTACCGTTGCTACTTTAAATTTAAAATTTATTTCGTTATATTTCCTGTTAAAGTGAGTTGCACTGAGCTTCTGCAGGAAGAAAACAGTAACAGAAATAGTAATATAATAAACTTCCTGCTGCAACTAGTCTAGTTAGTTTCAATTACTAAAATGTTGGGTTTGTATAAATGAAAAAAAATCCCGTTATGTGTATTTTTTAAGTTTGCTAAAAGTTTGTTCTTTTATTCATTACAGCCGGAAAAAAACCATCGAATAGAGTGAAAATATCAGCATGTGAAAATAAAAACCATAAAATTCTTCTTTAAACCAAAGCAAAAAAATAAAATCAATATAAGAAGCAGTAAACAAATTCCGATGCGACATAATTTTGAATATCATTAATTGCGTATATCCAGAAGGTTTATAAAAGCATCATGTATATAGTGATATCGTTGTAATATACAATCAAGATCAGCATGCGTTTTGAATGCAAATATGTTGTGGCCAGTCATAGATAAAACTAAAAAACCTGTTTGTCGGAAGTCATATTAAGGCGGCTCCAGATTGCGCGTTTGAATTGCTATAGTATCCGGATTCGGCAAGTCACGTGATTTAAATAGTCATTGAAAAGGGGTGCGTTCATCGGGTACATAGCAGGTGTCTGCAGCATTTATGAAATCGCAGCTTTTCTGAAGTGTCCAAATTATGTCATAGTGAATGTGGGCAGTAACTGGAAAATAATCAAGAGGTGCCATCCAGGAGTACAAACTGTGGGTCATCATGGGCCATAACGCTATAGGTGCATGTCGATGGTTAAAACTGATCGGGGCACGCCATACATTTATTGATGCCCCAAATGAATCAGCGTTGCACGCGAAAATTCATCCAAGGTCAATCTCCGACGCTCTTTCCTGCTTATTGGCATTTCGGGCATACCTCTGATTTAAGATTCATGTTGTGAAATGTGTACTCAAAGAAATTTCGCGCATTTGTATTACAATACAGCCAATGAGTACTAGAAAAGTGGGAAAATGTTGCTTTTTCATATGAGCCTCCTTTTCTTAAGCATTGCATTGATGGTCTCAAATGTATTCGCTGAGACATTTCGAAAAAATAAACTTACAGAGACCAATGTTTGACCCCAACAAAATTTAAATGGCAGCGGGATGGTCTGGGACATATTTTCTCGATACGCACTGACCCCATTCATTCCTTTGAATGATATCGCCAATTCGCTGTGTCCTGCCGATCAAGTGCATAATTTTGAAGCAAAGTTAAATTGTATAAAAATAAAGTTATTTGCAGTAAAGTCTTCAGTTTTGTAACTTTAATGCATTGTAGAAATTATTTTTCTGCAATAATATGCTTCAAATTATTTGGAATAAAACTTCCGATTATTTCTAAATATAATAAAAATTAATTCTTTGCTATAATGTTTTGAAATGTTTGATGTTTTTTTGAAAAATAATGTGCATCGGTTATTCAAGACACAAGCACGTAGGAACTTCGATTGTTCGCTATATAGTTATAATCGCGAATATCATTGATTTCTTTGTCAGAATTTCCGTATAACGATATAAAAATTATTTTATTGTTCTTATATTGTGCTTTAGATTGTACATATTATTCTGTTAGTAAAAAGAATATATTATTCTGTAGTAGTAATATTTCAAAGCAGTGCTAAATAATTGTAAGCGATTCAGATTATAAAATCACTGCAAGAATTTCATCCTGCCAGAAGACTTGCTAAAATAAAGGGTCTGTGTGTGACTGTTTTTATATAAAAATTTCTCTGACAACGAAAGGAGCATATTTGAAGGAAAGAAATTATCCTGAATTTAATTAACTTTTCGGAATGTATTTGGATTTTCATATCAGAGCAAGGAGAATTTCGTTAGCAGAAAAGCAAAACTAATTCAATTGGTTTACCTTGCAAACAGAAAAAGTTTCTTCAGATGAAATTTGCTCGCTCTTGCTTTCTAATTTAAACACTGTTTCAGCCGGGCAGACTATTTGAACAAAGAAGCAAAACTATTTATACAAACAGTGAAAATATTTCTCAACGAAAACTTTTTTATTTAATAAAATGCATTAATATTTTGATTTACATGGGGTCAGAAATCATCCCTTAATGCTTAGAAGGGGGAAAAATAAAGCTTTTGACATTAATCCACCTATTTTTAATAAGCAGAAATACAGAGATTATTTTAATAGAAAAATAGTTATAGAACGTTTTCGCTATTTTTATTGACTTTTATAAGAGACACATTAAATTAGGGGAAAAAAACCCTTAAAACCTGTGACATTGGTAATTTAAACTTAATCAGAAAACACCGATTCATGCAAAGATAAAAGTCTATCTGAGGTCCATCGTTCAAGGAATCATTAATTTCTTTAAGCATAGTTAAGGAAAGTATATGTGTTTGTTCAAAAAAAAAATTTAAAATTCAAACCGGCTTATAATGCATGAACACAAGTATGATATTTTATAATTTTTTAACCTGAGTGTAATGCATTTAACGTTAATAGTTTGGTTATTTGCTTGGCTAAACTTTTTCTCAATTTCTGAGAAATACATATGATTGCTAATATTTTTATAACCCTTTTTTTATTCCAAGATAAAAAAAAATGATCTTATTTAAACAATTCAAATCAAATATTTGCTTTGATACCCTCTGTGCAACTTGGAGAAATAACGATAAAATTCTTCAAATCGTACGTTGTTGTTATTTCTTATGGCACTTTTCATGTAGAAGCTCGCTGAGATAGTTAGCAATTTCAGCCTAATCACCGTCTCTTGTTTTGAAGTAGCGCCAACTAGGGCCAAGAATGCGACTTTTGCTACTCACGCATCCTATTCGATCTCATAGCCCCCTTTTAAAGCGGTGAATATTCACGCTCCTTATAGATATAATGCACAAGAACAACCATGTCCGAACCGGCATGCTCAGATCACGGGAAAGACTCGCTACCCCTATGCCAGGATGCCGGCTTCAAAACTCATTCATATTTAAATAGTTTTGATGAAATTATCTTAGCATACTACAGTCTCGGAAATTTCTCTTTAAGAATATAATGGCATTCTCTATTACTTATTTCGAAAGAGATATTAAAGAAAAGCATCACAACCAGAATTCAAGTTATAGCTTAATTTTGGTCAAATTTTTTAATTAGTGATTCGTTATGTACAGTAATTGAATATGCGAATTATTTCATAATGTGTTTTGTTGTAACAAATTTTGTCTGTTTTACTACACTTCATTGTCGTCTTTTTCCTTATTATAAAAATTAATTTAAGGCTGAGGTTCTTAAATCAATTGTATTATTGATTAAAGCCAAGCTTAATAACGATTAATTTTACTGAGGTCATTTCTGTAAATGTACTTAAATTTATTAATTTTACCTTCAGGTTATGAACAAATAAAATTATATGCGATATAGTATAATTATATAAATATAAATTTATATATAGTTAAATACGTTTGCAAATAATAAAAAAATTTATTTTTAAAATTAGATTTTAGAGTTCGAGTCTCCAGAATTTCAAATTTTACTATGAAACTCTAATTCATTAAAGTCATCAAAAAATCGGCAGCATGGTCTCCTTTCGATATTCTCTTTTGATTTTTACAATTTCGTCGTTTTGTATTGAATGTAGTAAAATTATGAAAAATTCATTTTTCATTTATATATTCTTAGTTTCATTTATGTATTTTTAGAAAAAGGAAGTTTAAAAAATGAAGAAAAATTACTTGCTTTTATGCCGTTTATTCTGATTTAAAACGTATATTTCCAAGCGGATGTGAATATCATTTTGTTCATTTTTATTTGATGGTGATTCATTTTTTCTTGTTTATATTGATTGCTGTTCTTAGAGATGAAGATTCTTTTTATACATAAATGCGACATAAAGAGCTCTTAATGAGTTTATTTCATTATTGAAAGGATTGATTCTTTATGCAATCTTGAAAGGATTTATGTACGATTCTTTTTATTTTCTTAGTGTTTGATGCATTTTAAATCAAACATTGTTAATTAATCAGTTTTTTATTCATTTTGAAGTATTTTTGAATTAAAATTAAACAGAACAAAGGAAACTAAAAAAATTCTTTGTAAATTTTCATTACTCCAACTGGCGTAGAAAATTCACACATTTGCTTAAAATTTTTAACACTATCCCTCTAGCTGCCAAACATTTGACGTCAATCAAAATACAAGAAGGTGTGTCACGATTATCTTTATATGCCTTAAAGTTGATAAGGCTGTATGGATATTTATTCTATGCCTGCCTAAGTAAAGTTTGGGCAGGGGAGAAAAAAGAATAAGAAAACAGAAAAAGGGTTTATAGAAAGAAAAGTAAAGGAGTAAAAAAAAGGAAAGAAAAAAGAATGGAAAATAGGTTTGCAGAAAGGGAAGAAAGGAAACAAATGAAGGGTTTGTGTGTCATTCAAAATTAAATTGTTGGTGAAATAAAAATATATAAATCAGTTAGTTGTGCAATGGTCCAAGATGATGCTATCAATTATCCACCAGAATTTTTAAACTCACTGGATTTCCAAGGATTGTCGCCGCATAATCAATTAAAATTAGGATCGGTGGTCATAATGTCACGAAATATCAACCCACCGCGTCTTTGTAATTGCACACGGCCAGCAGTAAAAACATTACTGAGCAATGTGATTAAAGCAACTATACTAAAGGAAGAATATAAGGTAGAAGATGTGTTAACTCCTCGCACCCCAATAGTACCAACTGGCGACTGCAATTTCCAGTGCAGCTTGCTTTCGTTATGACCATAAATAAATCCCAGGGTCAATTGGTGAGTTTTTGCGGCATTAATCTTGAAACTCATACTTCTCTCATGGATGGTTGTAATTCCCCGTTGGAAAAGCGTCAGCTTTATTTTTTTTTATGCACAAGTAATCAAACAAAAAAACATCGTTTACCATAAAGCATTACAATGAAAAATATAATCACATTATTATTTAAGTCCTTCTATGTATGAAATAGAAAACTTATTTTTGTAAGTAATCATTGATTATTATTAAAGCATAATTCAATAAATGAAGTGATTACTGAGAAACACGTTTATTATTATTATTATTATTTAGTTTTTTTTTATTAGACTACAAAAGGCCAATAAGAGAAAGGACAGTACGAAGTCTGTCTGGTCAGCTAGTATATATATATATATAGAGAGAGAGAGAGAGAGAGAGAGAGAGAGAGAGAGAGAGAGAGAGAACCTATAGAATACAAAAATACATAACATTAATTCAATTAGAAAGGACTTATAAGCTTTTGTCATGATTTTTTGTCTATTTGAAGTATCCTTTCATCATCATTGCAAAACTTGTCTATGAATTTTCCACAATCTGCAAAGTTGAACAAACAACGAATTCTTGTTTCGTTTCAACTGATAGGAAAGATCCTAGCGAACCACATCTTGCTATTTGGGTCACGTTTCCTTCATGATCACTCTCAGTGGAAACTTCCTGCAAGCGTTGGAATGGGTTTATCTTACGAATTTCGTTTAACATTGAGAAAAGAAAGAAACAAACGAAGCAATTGAACTCCTTTCACCGAAAAGAAATTATTAATGAGGTTTTCAGAATATCTCTGCTTTCATTTTCCGATCTGTTCAATTAGTCTGATGTTTACAATCTACGCAGTTTCATAATAATCAAGGAACGCTCCCGACCGAATACAAATTCCACTTAATTGATTTCAAGATAATTATTATTAATGAGACCGCTTAACATTTAGGTAAACTCATTCAAACAACAAATACAAACAAATTTTACATCTACTTAAATGATCGTGTATTTAGTTTGTGTTCTTCAATAAAGATACTCCAAAAGTATTTCTTTACCACTAAATAGGAACTAATGGAATAACAATTATTAATTATCATGCTTTGAACAATTTCCACGGGAATATTCATTAAAGAATAATTGAGCATCAAATTTAAATATTCATAACAAATGAATTTTTTTGTCACAATTAATAGGCAGAAGAGATAGAATGCATTTGAAAATTTTATATTAAGTTCGCCAATGCTGGGTTGAATAGCCTAATTCGAAATATCTGCCTGTTTCAGTTTCTTGTGAAAAGGCGTACTCATGGATGCCATAAGCAAAGTTTGAAATAATGGTTACCACTGCCTGACAGAAAGAGCCTCTGTCATCGAATGTCGCCGTCGAACCTCATTATCTACAAGAGTCACGGTAGGTTTGATCTTTGGCTTGAAATATCATCACTTTTTTGCTCTTGGGTAAATTTCAGACAGTGATAAGACTTTTTAGCATAAAGTGAACCCTGAATCATTCTCTCCCAGAGGAGAAGAAAATCGTCCCTAATTTCAGTGGGCAGTTGCATTTCGTACATCTTAGACTTATGAACTCTTTTATCTGATCCACTCATACATTCGGTTCATCTTTGCTTAATTTTTTAATTATTACTTATAAAGGAAAGTATTTAATATTGCAGTGGCATCATTTCGAATATATTTCTAGTAAGATTAAACAAGGATATTTGTTTAACTGTCAAAATATTTGATCCAGATATACGATACCTTACCTTGCTCAAAACAATTAAAGGATATTGAGATTGTGGGTTGATCTTACAACTGGAGAATTGCTCGAATGATTGATACATTATCGACAGAAGTAGTAGGCCACATGAGATAAAAATGACATTAGTTTGGCAAAAAAAAACCCCGTTTTATTCAGCATTTGGGTACAAAAACATACCCACACCCACACACGAAATTTGTGTATATGAGAAAAAAACTAATAAAAAAAGATGTTTCTTAAAAGAAAATCGTTGTTAGTAAAGGTAATGCTCCTCCCGGATGGCCAGAAACGTTGAACGCCTTTGAGGCTTCGAGTCAATGAGTCTAATAATAAGAAACTGGAGTATTCTGTCCCACTCATACAAAAGAGTTTTTTCCAGTTCTTGGAGAGTTTGTGTTGGTAGTATGCGTCCAGGAATTTGACTGTTATAATGTTCCGAACATGCTCGATTAGGTTCATGTCCGGAGAACAAGTTGATCAAGCCATTCGTATGATTCCTTCCTCCAAAAGGGAATCATTAACCAAGCTAGCATGGTGTGATCTGCATTTGTTGTCCATTAGCATGAAGTCATCTCCATCTCCATCATCCAGTAATAGCATGCGTAACTACAATAGGACTACAATAGGTCTCAGGACCTCATACCTATATCGCCGACCGATTAGAGCTCCATTTCGAATGATATGAAGATTGGTGTACCCATCAATGGAGATGCCAGCTTAGACCTTCACTCTCACGCATCCAAATTCTTACACTTTAGAGTACGAATGCAGGATTGTTTGTAGTATCATGTTCCCTTTTGATGAAAATACACTTATTATCAGGATGAACAGATAAACGAGACTCGTCAGAGAAGAGAATATTGCACCATTCATTTCTCCCGCAGTTCACATGCTCTTTGGCCTACTCCCTACATGCGAGATGGTGCCTTGCACACCCCATTGGTGAGTGAGCATACAGATCTACAGTGTGAAGGTGGTTTCGAACAGTTTGTGTCAATACTTTGGTATCAGTAGTCGAGCGAAGGTGTTGAAGAAAAGTGGCATTCATATTTCGGTGTGTTCGAGCCATTAGCGTTAAATGATCGTCTTAATAGGGCATTGCTTCACGTCTACGCCCTTGCCGTGATTTTCGGCCTGCATTTCCAGCCTGCAAAAAATGGTTCCGGATCCTAGCAATCACACCTTGAGAAAATTGAATGGATTCTATTACTTCGGCTTGTATTTCTCCCCCCCCCTTAACCGGTCAATAACTCTTCAGGCCTCTGATTTGATTAAATGACTTCGTTGAGACATCGCACTCACCAAAATATGGCATTTACTGAATGTTAATTATTCTTTTTCGCTTTGTCTTTCATTGAGTTGGAATCCATTTAAAATTCAATGCCACTAAAATATAGTCTTCGACTTCAAATGTGCATTTAGGAAGTTTGAAAATAAGAAAACTTTCTTTCCATTTGTTCTTTCCAAAAAAAATTCTTCTCATCGCTATTTTATGCAATAATTATAATATTGTTACAAGCGGGCGAGCGGCACGAAAACTCGCCAAGGTTGGCCACGTTTGGCGAGGAGCCTCGCGCCAGCTTGATTGGTTTGGCGAAAGGAATAGTCTAGTAGCCGCTAGATTGTTCGCGTTGTTTTGAGAATTTCCACGAGATTCAGGTGCACGCGCTTCTCGGCTATATATGGACGAATAGCCGGAGCGAGTTAGTTAGTTGCTATAGTGATTTGATCGAGTTAGTTGAGAGTTTGCTCTGAAATAAAAAGCGTCTCGCTGAACTAAAGGATTTGTGAGCTGTGTTTGCGTTTGCTGTTAACGCTGTGTTATTGAGTTCGCTGTGATTAACTGTTGCTGTGATATACGATAGCTGTTTTGTAGTCTGTTTTTATCGTGCGTAAGACTTGAATTTACGCTGTAATTGACTGTTGACTGCTGAATTGTACTTATCTAAAATTTTTACTTTATCAATTATCCTGTAAATAGCTGTAAATAAATTTGTTTGTGTTGTCCTCAAATAAAGTCCATTCAATCCAAACCCGCTACGCTAAAAACGTAACAATATCCTTCAATTGTTTTGATCAGTGTAGTTTGGAGGGTTGGAATGGACATAAATTTTCATTAGGCTTTTAATTAAAACTGAAGCGACATTTTATTGTTTTCACATATTGACCGCCGAAAATATTACAAATTTAAATTTATTTTGACATCGTCATAAATTTTTTCAATTAAATTAGTAATTCTACTGTACATAAGTTTTACTTTTTATTTGATTTTAAAATGCCTTTTGAGTCAGTTTTTAACGATATATATTAAAGTGAATCTTAAATTATTTTTATAGTTACTATTAAATTATATTTTGATATTTTTTATTGATAATAATCAAAATACAAGGATTCAACTTAATTTTTTTCTTTTCAATGCTCCCGTTTTTCAGTATTACCGCTTTAATACAATTGGAGTTTAGATATATAAACAGAAATTAAGGAGAACGGATAAACAATGGATAGAATGATGTGACTTTTATAATATCACGAGTTATATGAATATCAAAATTTGAAGTTTAAATACCTTTTGCTGTGAAAGACATTAAAATAAAATTACACTAGGTGTTTGAAATGTTTAGAAGCCATTAATCATTGTGAACCAACTGGTTGCTAAAGGCTGGTAGATATTAATTTACTTTCGACAACAGACAAACGTTCTCTGTTTGAAGTCAGCACCAATTAAAACAATTGAATAGAATGAAATCTAATGCATCTGAATTATGATCTAAAGATCAAATTCACTGGTTCATATATTGTATCTGTATTCATCAATTTTAAATAACAAGGAGATTTAATTAGAATCATTTTTCTCTTTTTCGTAATTCACTCAGTTTTGAAGATGTGGAGTGTCAGCTTTTTGAATGAACTAGTTGCGGAAAAGGACATCTTCCTAGAGATTTTATTTATTTATTTTGCTCTGAAAGGGCGTATGACAATTTAGAAAATAGGATATTTTGTTTTTTAAAGTAGGGATAATTCGTTAACATTTTGTTAAACTAATTAGATATAGTTAAAAAATTTGTAATTTTAAAGTGTCTGCTTGTCGCCCACGGGGAATTCAAACTTCACGCACGTCTTCAGCAAGCTCATTAAATTCGTCAAATCTAGAAAAATTCAATTCGTTTTACTTCAATCACTTCAAATTCATCTCTATCTAGAAAAGTGAGGAGTTGAAAGATTTCCTTCGTAAAGTTTGCTCCCTCTCAAGATTTTATGAATTTGGTTTGAAAGCCTGATATTGGCAAAATGTATCCATTAAAATATTTATTTTTAATATTTATTGTTTTACCTTTGGAGTTTATTACATTCACAGCATTAAATCTAATGGAATTTAATTTTAAATATAATGCATTAAATATAATGCAGTTTTTGTTACACACTCTCTGTTAATGACGCAAGGTTTATAACATCGAAAATGAAATGAAATAAATTGATTTGTTACTGATTGTGAAAAAAATATAGTATTTGACGCATAACTATAAATAATTTAAGATGAATAGTGTTTGGAAATGTAAATGAAATATTAATAATAAGTTTTATTTCAACTCTAAGAATAAGCACTATACTCATAAAGTTATAAAAATGAACAAAGAACACGAAATACAAAAAGAAATGGGATACAAAATTTATTTCAAGAATCATTAAATTTTCAAAATTTATTTTTTTAAAGAAAGAAAGGGAAGAAAACTAGGGTTTTGAGAAAGAAACAAACAATAAAATATAATTCATAAAAAACTAAAATTGAATAAAAATCCCTTTTTACTAAAATAAATTAATGATTTTCACAAAATGATATCCAAACTCTAAGAATTGAAAATCAAAGAACGATAGCTCTGAAAAAAAATTAATTTTTCCATTATAGCTCTAATAAAATAGATTTATTCAGTTTTATGCTCTAACTCTTTTATTCCTGAGGATATTCTAAATGTAAAGGATATTAAAAATGCAGTTTTCCATCTTCTCTCAGAATAAAGCAAAATAAAAACGCATTACATTGAGCTCAAAACATAACGGTATCGTTTTGAAAAAATGTAGTTGTATTTGGAAATTCTTTTATTAGAAATATCCACGATATTTCAAAGAAGCGTAACTTTATCAAAAATGTATGAGAAAGTTTAAAGGCAGAGATGTCCTCATTGCGTCCTAGAAAGATGTATAAAACATATGAAAAGTATCTTTCCGTTTTGAAATTTTTTAAAAAAATAAAGCAATGATAAACATTTATAATTTCTAAAAATCAATAGATCTTCAAATTTCAAGCGTTTATTTAATTCAATGAATGTAAAATTATGTAAGTAGCTTATTGAGTCGGTAACAGATTAACAGATCCCAACTTCATAAAAATTCCAATAACCGATAATATGCGTTATAATTCTATTTAATTCTGTATCAGTCTTAAAGACAATATTCTATCCCATTCAAACTGATATTTAACCTGTATCTGCTTTTCAAATTTAAATTTAAAAAATGAACTAAACGAGAATAATAGAATGATTTGCCCCGATATCATTCATAATTTACTTTTTTTAAAAATCACTCTGATTCTGCATTTATTAGACGTGAAAGCAGAAATATATTTTCTTATATACTAGCAATGTTTGTTTTTAATTTTAAAAATATTTTTCGTGTATTTCTGAATCATGTAAAAATATCTGTAATTCTTCCGGTTTATCATGAACGTCTACTTCACAGAATTAATATAAAATGAAAGAGGTGCCACATCGTGAATTTAAAGAGAAATGACTGCTAATTCAAAGGCCTTCGATTTAATTTTTAAAAGAAAAACTAGAAATGTTTAAAGAAAGCTATTTATGGAATTAAATTTCATTAAACAGTGATTTGACTTTGAATATCCCAAGGGTTATTTATCTGAGTTTTCAAAAAAATTACATTACGTTGTTTTAATATAGGAACCCTAAAATGTATACAAAACTGCATAATAAAAACTCAAATATTCAAAAAATTATTATTTCTTATAAAGTCAAATTTCCTCATAATAAGAATTTTTAATAAAGTTTTGGGTGCAAAATTAGAAATGAAAAGATGCAATTATAAAAATACATATAAAGAACAATAATTTTTTAAATATATAATAGGGCCAAAAGTAATAAATCTAGAATCATTGTTGTTCAGTTGTTGAAAATAATGGGATAAAATCTACTTTATTAAACTAATTAAAGCAAGAATTTTGAATAAAATATTTTTGCCTTGATTTTGATTTTTCTCCATGAGATATATAGATAAATTTTTGGAGAAACTATTTGAACCATTTTTTATGAAACATGAACATTTAAATTTTTTTAATTAAATAAATTAAATGATTTTGAAGAAATGCTTTGTTTTCCATCGATACTACTATGACATTATTAAGCATTTGAATTCCAAGTATATAAAGGAACACATTTTTATATATATATTTTGATTAGAAAAGTTCAAGTAAATATTATTTAAGTTGAATTAAAAATCCCTGAAATAAGCAAAATGCCAAATAATTTTGAGAAATATCCTTTCATTGATGTTCGAACCTTAGCCATTGAATTTCTCCTTATATACAAGTCTGAGTGAATGACGAAATAGAACATTTTATTTGATTTATGAAGAAAAAATTGAATGTCCTTATTTTTTTTCTCTGAAACAACTTTCTTTCACTTTTTGGTAAGTTTTAATTAGATTAACGTCCAGTTTTAAAACCACACTAGGGAATTTTTGGTATGGATCTTATAATTTTAAATCAAGGTCAAATGGCGAGGGCAACTCTTGAATTTGAAACCTCTCTTCAATTTCCACATTACACCAGTTGGAGGATGTTTGGTCCCGGCATATTTAATAAGTGCCACACTTACAGGACGTTTCAACGGTTGAATCGGGTCGCGAACTTAAAAATCCTATCCGTATAAGTTGCACATGGCCCGATGAATTATAGAAGCAGTTTAGTCGCTGTATAGTGTATAGTTTCTCCTTCATGGCAGCTACAACTATTTCCGTTTATCGCCCATCTTGAATTCTTCACTGGGGTACACTTAAAAAGCTTAAGTGCTACTCTAAGAACAATCACGGAATGCTGTAAGCACTGTTCAATTATAATCAGGAACAGCGACAACAACTCAGAGCCGTTACATGCTGACGAAACAATGATCTACGAGCAGAACGCTGCTTTTTTCCTGTCACAACCATAGCTTGCATTTGACAAGTAGGAAAATCGTAGCAGACGCACGCTTCTAATGTCTTGCAATGTTGTCAATTCATAACAATTTGTCTTACCCATTTAACTAAGATAAAAGTAGCCCATGTTGAATTCTGAGAAAGCCGGATAGTCGGGAGTCTCTTGCATTTTTGAAAGAATATGTTGATGACTTATGATATAAAAATGACATTTTGATAACATAATTAGGAAATACAAAGTTACAGGAAATTAAATTAGTTTTTTCCACTCTTCTTCAATTGTTATTAAAAAAAGTGTAAACAATATTTTCAGGCAAATATTGTTAATTGTTCGTTAAGTTTTCTTCTTCACAAACGTAAGTCTTTACCTGATCTGTGCTGCCTCTGTCAATCCTTAAAAACAGTTGAAAATATTTTTTACTATCTTCAAAGTTTTTTTTTTTTTTTTTTTTTTTTTTTTTTTTTTTTGGAAATTCTAAACCGATCCGTCCATCCATTAGAGATTCTTTTGCCTCTACCCTTAATGTTGGCCATTCGTTTCTTTTTCGGAAACAGCACTTTATCATTGCTGTCGTCCAAAACAAAAACTTTTCCTCTTTTCATCAGCCTTAAGTATTTTTTTTTTCGTTTTGAAATCTATCTTTCTGTAAAAGGAAAGGATTTCTCAAGTAACCTGAATTGAAACATAAATATCGGAGTACAAAATACAATTCTTTTTCTTTCTGGTGAACACTACAGTCACGTAAATGACATATAACGACCTACTTACATGCATTTGTTATCATGTTAAATGCGTAAAAACTTCACTCTTTAGTTACTCCAGGATTTAAGGAATAAGATTTTCTAAAAATGTTCAATTACAATAGTTCATTCTTCATACACATAATGGTAAAAATAAATAAAAGTTTCCATGAAAAAACCTATAAATATTAAATTTATCCCAAATATTTTTGACCAAAATTATGTGAGGTATAAACTGTGTTATAAAGATAAAGATAAAGGTCTCAAATGAACACACGGGTAATTTCTGGTGCTTTTTATTTCTCCACAAGTTATAATTATGTTTATGAAAAATATTTTTGTAATTTTATATTTATTTTACTATGTCCTGCCGTCTTCTTAATCTGAACTGTAACTTTTTCGTAATGCTTAACTGAATATTTTTGAAGTACAAGAAATCTGATATTTTCCAGTCATTAATAAAAAAACAATAGCATTGTATCAAAGCATTGTTTAGCAAAAGCATCGGCATCTCAATGGATTCCAGAAAATTCATCGAGTTTGTAGCTATTCTCCACACTTCAGATCTCCTAGAGCCCGAATATGTTTGGTGATTATGTGTGTTTGGTCTTCTGTCTATCAGTTTGAAAATGTTTTCTTTGGTTTTTAATAAAGTCCACCTACAGCTATAATGAACCGGAAAGGTGCCAAATGAGTTTTAGAAACTGAGGTGTATTCTGAGGCTAAATGTTAAGATTGGGAACTCAAAAGCGCTTCGAGCTGGATAGGTGAGTTTTCTTATGGAATTAATATTATATTTTCGATTGCCAACATATTTTGAAAGAAATAAAATCATTGGAATTTTGAATTTTGAATGAAGAATCTATAATAATTGCGCACACTTAAATAAATAAAGGGCCAATGGAAAATATCTATAAAAATGAGAAAAAAGTAGAAGAAATTTTAAATGAATTTGTCTTCTATGGTATAATATCTGAGTTCCAAAAAATATTGTTTAACTACTAGCAACTTAAGTTAAATTTGGAATAGGCATAGTAAAAAAGGGTAAAATAAGAAGAAATAAGAAATGTTTGAATTTGTAGGGTTTCCCCCTCCCCCCACAGAAGTACCTAAAAATAGATATTATATTTCTTTATGCACATCAAAAATTCTGGGATTTGCCTCACACCTTTCAAACTATAGAAGAGTTTCCAACGATAATTTTGTCTAAAGTGATGCAGGAATCATACGTGATGCACATTTTTATGTTCTTCTATAAAAGGAAATCCGAACGGATTGTTTTATAAATCAGATCTCTGGAGATCTTTCATTTCCTAACTTTGAAATTATATCTTCTTCCATTACCTCTTTAATTTCCAGATACCGAAAAGCGTTTAATTTAGCTCATTATAACAACATGATGTCAATATACCTCCAAATGTTTATCTTCTTTGCCAGAATAAGGACAAAATTCATGAAATTGTCGTGAATATTAGACCAGTTTAGGATAATCAAATCTTAATCAAAATTTTAGATTCCTGAAAAAGTACAATTTCAATTTTAAAAAATTAGTTTTAATGGCAAATGTATTAGATATTGTTTATTACTTTAAGAAATGCCGCATAAAAGAATGACATTTAAAGCATTCAATCAATTGCATTATTCCACCATTATAAATTTATTGTCCTTTCAACCGAAACTTCATACCTAATCAAAATAATTCATTTCTTCTAAATAATAAACAATGCGTCTCATTAGTATTGTTTGTTTACTTCGACTTAGAACTTTACCAAAAAAACCTATTACAATAAAAATAAAAGAGAAATATTTAAAAAACAAATTTTAAAAAAGTAAAGTTTATATAAGATATGAATATTTAAATAATAGTTGCGTCTTAAAAATCTGATAAAATTCTTGCGCATACCTCAGACTATAAGTGCGCAAAGTATGGCCAAATAAGGCCCAGTTGCTCAAAATATATACACCCATACATATGTACAACAAACATACAGCAATGCATTTTATGCATATACTCACAGCCACAGTAACTTTATTTACATCAAAATAGTTTTATGCAAAAAGAGCATAAATCATTTGCAACATTCATGTATACAGCCATATATAGTATGCATGCGGTGGCCTTTATTTACATCAAGATACTTTTATTTAAAGTAAGCATAAATCATAATTTAATTACTGGTGAGAGATTTCTGCGGGGGCATTCGGAAATAAAATACGTCTGAAATTATACACGAAAATGCAGCTGAGACTGTGTGTTTTTCATCGGTATACCCAAAAATATTTCGCATTTCCGAAGGGAAGGCATTCAACTGAAATCTAATTTCCTCTTCGCCGCATACCAGAAATTGTTGAATTGTTTAAGGGGAGGGGGGGGGGTTCGCTCTCGGCTCGAGTAGCGCACAAAAGAAGGCCTTTGCTAATTATGAATCCAGTTTTATTTTCTTTAGAAAAAATGAAGCTAAAGAAAAATCAATGCGATTGGAGGAAAAAAAAGAATAATCTGAATTAATTTAATTATTTTATTGAATTATAAAATTACGTTCTGTAGCTGAAATTTGCGAACGGAAAATATATTATTTGTTCAAACGGAGAAAGCAAAAAAAAATATTTATGAATAATTTTAAGAATCTAATTTTATACGAAAATGCTCATATATAGTTATTGAAAGTAAATTACAATCTAATCAACGACATTTTGATATTTGGATTTACTAATACAGTTCCAATAGTGAGCGAAAACCTCGCTTTTGAATAATCATAAATTTATGTTAAGCAATTTTTTATTACGACATGCTCATAAATTTATTTATCGATCTAAATAAAAATATATTTCATGTATCATATAATAACCGATTTTGAAATTAAACATCATGATTGGTTTCTTTTTATGTTTTTGAATTAGATGTGATGCAAAATAATATATCTTCTTAATATTACTCTGGTTCAAAATTATAAACACTTTAAAAAAATATTACAAAGAGCATCTCCTTAATTTCGATTGTTAAGACGTTTGATTATTTTATTCAATTAAGTTTATAACATTAAAAATTTTGTTTTTCGTTTTAGGGCATGCTTTATTCAATATTTATGACGTTACGAGGATTTTTTTTAATGTTTAAATAAATCAGAATAAATAAGTATCACAGAAACTGATTTATTATTTGGTTTACGAAAATGATTTCATTTAGTTCCATTTATTATTTAACTTAATAATGAAGAAATAAAAGATCGTTATCATTTTCTGAAGATAAATTTATTTTGCAAATGCAATTTTTTTAAATATTCACCGTAAGCTAAACTATTTTTTAAAGTCCCGAGAAAAAATGTTACAACCTTAAACTATGAACTACTCTCCTCAAACTAAAGTTTTACTGTCACATAGTTTCCATAGCAACATCTCATTCATATCTAATCTTCGAGTCAAGTAACTGGTATTTCCTGACTCGCGGCTCCGCAATTAAAGCCTGGAATTCAGAAGATGCATTTCAGACGGGCGCGATGTCAGTTGGGCTGAAACTCTGCTATTGCATCGAATACTTCTCCACTTCTGCCCTGTAAGAAGATTAAAATTAAATTCCGTCGATTGTCTGATGACTCTTCTCCCCAATCCACCTCCGTGAATGGCTTCTCATTAGAAAGAAATGGGGGGTGGGGTGAAATGATGTTTCATCACTGCAATAAATTTATTTTGATTTACATATTATTTCATGCATTTTATTTACTTGCTTGGAATAAGCAGTGTTGAAATAAGTTTATTATTTCTATAGACGGGTTTTTTCTTGGAAGTGGGGAGGGGGAATTTGAATCCTGAGGGCATCGAAGCAAAATTATAATTTTCATGTTTTTGCCTTATTTTACGAAAATACATTGTTTTATACATAATAAACCAGCCAGATATCCTCCCCTTTCCTTATTCTATATTCTCTTATTTAATTTCTTTATTCTTATTCACTTAGTAAAACAGGTTAGGAATTTACACTCATTATTATTGTACATGCAGCGTGTCCCGGAAATAACTTTCCCTACTTGGAGGCATGTGCAGCTAAAACGAGTGAACAAAACTGGAATATATTTCATGGGCAAAATGTGAAAAGAATAAAAAATAAATTTCGCAAAAATGAAAAATAATAATAATGCCAAAAGTTGCCGAGGAAACACTGGCCGTGTTTTAAAGTACGAACGAGGAAATCTGCATATGGATTACGTAAAATTCCTAATGCATGCCTGAAAGCATCTCCATGCATTCCCTGTAGAAAGTAAAGAACAAATAACCTGTTGGCAGCTCATTCTTGCCTGTCCGTGATTAAATATTGATGTGTGCTTAATACCGGCTCTAACCTCAGTTTGCTTTACTAGTAAAAACTGTTCTACACTAGACAGAATAATGCCGTGTCTGCTCTTAAGCAAATCTGCATGTCTTGAAATAGAACATAAAACGAACTTTTATGAAACTGACAGTTTATACACAATAGCGGAGAACGTCACACACCATATACATTATGTTGTATACAAGAAAGGTCAGAGTATTGAAAATGTTGTACTGTGTTCGGAGGATCTTAGTATTAAAAAATTGATATTAATATCTATGAGTATAATTGTATATCAACGGTGCCAATATGTCCCTTACAGACACATTTAATGCTATTTTTTAAGCGGAATTCTTCTTCCCATGCCCTTCACAGACTGTGCATGAAATGTGATTTCATTTCGCTCATTCGTTTCCGCTGCAGATACTGCCAAACAAAGAAAGAAAGTTATTTTCACATAATAATGATTACCTGAAGCCATTCTAGTTCTGATGATGATACTGTAACTAAGGCAACAAAGTTTTTATATCATATTTAGAATCAAATCCTATTCAAAGAAGCATACATTAGGATGATAATGAGATAAACTAAAGCACCTTTATTCAGCGAGGAAGAAAATCAGTTGCAAGAACTCTTAGATGGAGAGATTGCTTCATCCAAACCATTATTTTAGATCACAGGATTTTTTAAGATATTCTTCAAATTTCAGATCGTAGAAAAAAATATAAATATAATTGTTGGCTGCACCGACAAATATGGTAGCTATTATTATATAGTTATCAGCATTTAGTTTCCGATTCTTGTAATTAATTTGAAGATTCTTAATTAACTGATGAAGATTCTTTCGTTCAGTATCTGTAGAACGTTTACCACCGGTGGTTTCTCGGATTTTTCTCGGAATCATAAATCCCCGTTTTCATACAATTAACAAATAAATAAACAAAAATAATTTTCATAAAATAAATAATATTTAAAAATATATAAATAAATAAAATCATAAAATGAATAAGGATGTATTGGATATCAACGTGCTCCTCCCAGTAGCATAATGTTAAAATACTTAAGATATGTGTGCAATTGAATTATAATAATGAAAGAATAAAGAATGCACCCCCCCCCTTTTATTAGAAATTGACGTTTAATGTTCCCTATCTGTTTTTATTGGATCAGTATTCTAATTTTATACCTATCGGACGCAACTTTTCCAATTAATTTAAATCTTTTGATCTCTGTTTCTTATCTAAATAGTTTCCTGGCTGATCATCAACAGTTAAATCCATTTGCGTTTTTCGGCAACTTGCCAAGAAACTCTGAAGAAATAAGTTCCACAAACTTTAACTCGATTTTCCTTCAGCTTTGCATGCAAATTGCAGTTCCAGGATTTTGTTTTGGACGAGATGGTGGTAAATGGAATATATTTTCATAATTTGATCTTTGCAACAAAGCTGTATAAATTTATACATTAAAAGTTGATTATTAATTAGCGGAATAAATATTTCAAATGAAAACTTTCTCAGGGCCCTTATTTTTCTTGCTATATCGTTCTATATTTAGGAATTTATATTATTTTATAATGATAAACCATTTTTGAAAACTAAATGGAAACACATTTTATTACAGTGATAAACATATCTATAATTATTCACATTTTATTTAAATTCACAACGATATCTTCAAACGATGGATGAACTTTACAGTTAAAGTAATATTAGTTAATAATTCAGTTAAATAAATAGAATATAACATGAAACATAAAAAAATGAAACTGATGTTTGCAAAATTATTCAGCTTTCAGAAGCCGTCTTGAGTTTGGATAGAATGGTTTTTATCAATAAAACTCTTTATGACATTGGTTTTTCTTTATTTTACTTTTCTAATAATCACAGATAGTCAAGATATCTCATTGAAATATATTTCTCTACGATTGAGTGTTCTTTATACATGAATTTTCAAATTCGATATTGCTAGGTATGTTGGAACGCAAATCTATACTACTACTGTAAACACAAATTTTATTGTAAAACTCTTTTTTATTTCCATTTTTAGTTCACTTAATTAAAACCAATGCTAATTAAATATTTATTATTTACCCCTCGATTGATTAAAAAAGTTTATTTCGCAAAAGTCGTTAAAATATATTTGATCATCTGATGCTTAATATAAGATTACAGATTGTTTGGAAAAAATCGGATATTTTAGGAAGTATCTATAATATTATGATCGTTTTAATATAAATTTATATTTTTCTTGGTGAATATTGAATTTATCACGTATCGCCGAGTCATGTTCCTTGAGCTGCAATTGTGTTATGCTGTTCCGCTTTCTTGAGTTTTCAATAACTTGTTGTTCTCGTGTTCGTTTTTAATGGAAAGAAGGGTGCAGTAGCTACTGAAGGTAAATACCTCTAAGCACCTCAGGACAGAAGTCGGATTTCTAGCTCACACACGTTGTAAACCCTCTTCACAGGTTCGATTTCATTCATGCACTTCATTCATTCATCCACAGGTTTTAATTTAGATCTGGAACAGAGAACTATCAACTCTGAACTAGTACCCCAAATGATATTACTCTCTGCATGGAAGACCTTGTGACCATGATAGATTTAAAGAGCTCTAGACACCACACACTCAGGGAATATTCGGCCGCCGAGGTTCGAACTCGTAACCTAAGGAATGCAAGTCCAACGCTCAATAACCTGAAGGCCCAATACGTCGCATCACTATTTCCTCTCAATCCATTCATGGATTAAATAAGGGAAAAAGAAAAACGAATAAAAAATATCGCATAATGAGTGCATTTCTTCACTTTCGTTTTTTAAAATAATATATGACTCAAATGTCATAAGATTATTAGTTATTAAAAGTGACAGCCAATTCAGGAACTCTTAGAAAGTTATAACTTACATCAGGTCCATCGCTTATATCAACTGAAAGAAGTATCATTTATTAGATATTCTTAGCTTCTATCGGTACGGGAACTGTTAAAGTTTTATCCAATATAAGAATTTTAGCTCAATAATATTTATTGCATTTTATTCAAATTTCTCTTAGTAATCGTTTGCTCTTACCGATTATCATGGAATTTTCTCCCTTCAGGATCCTGCAGAGAAAGATGGTGCTTTTCTTTCATGCTAGAAATGAAATTATCAAGGATGATTAATGAATTAACAGTAAATCAACATTGTCATTTTTTTGTTATAGCTGTATTGAGAGGCTTCCTGACGTATAGCCTTTTGTGGTAACAATTTAGATTAGCTTAAAAGAGTGGAATATTACATCATGGTAAAAGAAATTGAGAATGAATCCCTTTAGAGATCATATTTTGCTTTTGGAACCTCATGCCTCATGGCAGAAGTTATTTTTCATTTTTACAAACATCATAAGCGTCTGTAGAAAGCCTGCTTATTCTTAGCTCTCACTTTTTTTAATTATAATACTTTACAATTTGTACAATAATTTACAATACAATAATAGAGTACTTTGAAATAGCATACACAAAAAGGGGAAGAGGTAGGAAAGAGACATAAATCCTTAATTCATTTTAAAATTCCAGCATTTTTTTTCTTAATTATCTTTGTTTGATACCATTCCGTTTCCATATAGGTTTGATTTACTGATGCTATGTTTTGCATTATTTCCTTTCATATTGCGAAGGGGTAACTTCGATATATGAACTGAAGATATAACAGAAACTGAATAAATGGAAATAGTTTCAGAAAATATTTTAAAATGTAAACAAACAATATTTAACAGTTTTTGTAAGAGTTAGAGATCGTAAGAAATATTTTATTTAATTCATAAAAAATAAAAAAAAGATAGAAACATAAAAAAGTTATATAATATTTAATTTGTACATATTTTATTAGTATATAAATTTATATACATTTCTATAAATTTGTATATAAAATTTCTATATAATTTATACATTTGCACAAAATGATTTATATATAAGTTTAATTACTCAATATGTACAAATATAAAAATTTGCATATAAGGAATATCAATACTTCAATACTTTCCAATATAATATCAGTCTTCAGTACTTTCCAATGGCAGAATCTTAGAAAATTTTTATCTATTGATTATTCAGTATACATATACGAATGTTTTTAATGCACCTACGTCTTAAATTCTGTCTTTTTATACCAGATTTAATGCATCGCTTTTCGAATCCTTTATTCCGAAATGCATTCAACCCAATCCAAGAACTTCAGCGTCAGCGAGAAAAGAGGACAAGATACGTCCACTGCGTAAACGACGCCAACCAATCAAGTCGTTCCGCAAAACATGCCATAAAAGAGGGGATAAACACAGAACTGAAAGGTCCCGGTTTGGGATATCTGCCAATTAGGTCAAGTACACCCCTTTGAAACGTCCCCATGTCACTTCTCTGCGAAGGACTTTGCCAAATCTCCTGACCGTGCTTACTCGTGGACTTTTCATTTGATCTCCTTAGCATCACAACAATTATTTAGAGAGGAGCTGGCTGCTTGTGACTTTTGCCGGGGCATTTCTGGAAGTACTCGATTTGGTTCATTTGCAGCAGGAAAATGCAGAAGGAAGAAAAGAAATCGAAATAAAAAAAAACAACTTTCTTCCCTTTCTCCTAACTTGGGGTGGCATCATTTCCCTTCATGGAATTAAAAAAATATCGCTTTCTCCAACCAAAATTTAACTCTTGATTTTATCCACATATGCGAGATCTGAAAACCTAAAGTAATGCAATGGTTGAAAGTTCAAATTTGATAATTGCTAAGCTTTTGGAATTCTTCGAATCTAAATTTCCATAACTTCGTAATTACGATTTGGAGCATATAAAATTTTAAAAATTAATATAAAAAATTTAATAAACTCCTACTTATGCTAACAAAGAAAATTTTTAATTTAGTTATTTTTGATTAAATGATTACAATAAATATAAATAATTGATCAAAAATTGATTAATTTTTACAAAAGTGAAGAGTTCTTAACCTTCATGCGAAAAATTGTGAAATCCTTGCATTTTACCGTTTGAACTATTGCTTGTTGATTTTACCATTCCTTGCAAACTGCTGAGACTTTGTTTAAAGTATTACAATTTAATTAAATTTAAATAATGTGTTAATATTTTTTTAAAAACTATATGACCCTCAAGTGTCATCCACTACAAGCTTTAAAAAATGCATTTGAATCTGAGTGGATGAATAAAAGGTATTTTAATAAGGAATGAAAATTTGAACAGGATATATATATAAATACCTTTTATTCCTCCACTCAGATTCAAATGCGTTTTTAAAAACTTGGATGACACGTGAGGCTCATATAGTTTTTTAAAATATTAATTCATTATTTAAATTTAATTAATTTTTAATACTTTAAA
>JAOUZG010043367.1:202401-214162 GCA_026289955.1 Argiope argentata | reverse complement strand
AAGGATTTTTTATGTATATATATATATATATACATAAAAAATCCTTCAGTTTATTAGTCCATTTGACTTGGATTAATTTAAGTAATTTAATTTCTGCACATGCGAATTCCATTTTCTTGCTTAAATCAGACTAAATATCCACCAGAAAAACCTATGTATTATTACGTATTCTCCAAG
Source organism: Argiope argentata (assembly GCA_026289955.1). Taxonomy (NCBI): domain Eukaryota; kingdom Metazoa; phylum Arthropoda; class Arachnida; order Araneae; family Araneidae; genus Argiope; species Argiope argentata. The sequence continues at coordinate 213,985 of JAOUZG010043367.1, read as the reverse complement.
TTTTCTTTAATATGTTCATATCCAGAAATGAAAAAAAGTAAAAGTAAACACAAATTGTGCCATTTAAACATGCTATTACCCTTAAAGACGTGCCGGAATTTGAAGTAATGTAGAATATAGAAGAATATTCCAAATTCCATCGGAAATTCATGAAATTAATAATTTTTCATTTCTCTTTCTGCTCACACTCAAAGAAATAATATTTTTAATAATATTTCTAGAGAATTCAAATAGATTATTTTACTTATAGCGCTCCAAAAACTCTTCAATTTAAAAGATTTATGAAGAAAAGTAGAAAAATTTTTAAGCTGTATTTTTATGGATAAGCAGAATCTGTTGTATACATAGCGAAGAATCATAAGCAATAATAGGAATTCTCATCCAAATGGCAACAAATGGCATAGTGTCTGAACAAAACTGAGACACTTTAATCAATGATAACGCTATTTAACAAAACATACGACTGACTTAGAAAATAAATGTGATGAAGCTTGAAGTGAGTAAAAAAAAGTAGCTGTGAGTCTTGCACATATCTAAGAAATGTTAAAAAAATTGAATCATTTTTTCAAACAATCTAAAATAAATGATGTACGAAAACCTATGGAATTAAAAATTATAGAACTCATACCAGTTTTTAAAATGAGCTGCCTGGAAAGCAGAATATAAAATATACAGAATGTAAAATAATCATAAAATGAAGTGAGCAGGTTTAGACAAGCAGATGAATTATACCTGTCCGAGATTGAAAGTGATTTTAAAACACCGTATACTTTATCTTTATGATATTTCATTTACAAATATTAGTAACTAACTCAGTCAGATTTTACTTCTCTATGAATGCAGCCTAAAAGTATGCTCATTTTAAGAAAATTGGGCAAGATAAGGTGGAAATAAGTGTTTTTAGATTAGAGAATTATATAAGAAAATGATAGGATAACTTATTTTATTGTTGCGTATACATTCAAGAAAAATGTATTTTACTATTATTTGAAGAAAAAATTTCTCATGCCTACATAAAAAAAATAAGATAGATAGTTAAATTCAAAGCTTTATTAATGTTTTATGCATTGCATTCTGAAAATATATATGCTCTATTTATTAACTCTAGGAAAGTTTAATACGAGGAAAATTTTAGTCTTTTTGACAATGTTGATTTAGTTTTGCTAAAAAATAAACGCTACCTCATAAGTTTGCTTTTTATTTAATAACTCGTTACTTGGATTCGTGCCACCCAAAGTAACATATGAATTAAGATGTTTATATAGAGGAGCATATATTTAATGTCAAGGGAATAAAATAATAATGGAGCAACAACAATCTTCTCGAAACAAAACTTATAAGAAGAAACTAAAGAATTTTTTATTCCAAAAGTGGATGTAATTTTCTAGGATCAACTATCTTTCAACAGTTTTTTTTCTCAAAATCCTCAGTTTTCTTGATAGTCTTTGTCACGCAAACTTAAGTTCTGTTTTAAACATGGAAACATTTCTTCAGTGTTTTCTATCCACAACTATAAACGCAATATATATTTTGTTTAAACTTTTATGTTTTTGTTAAGGGACTGTCATTTTAATACAATCGTAATCTTTTCAAATAAAAAACAATTAATCTTAAGATCATAGGAAAAGTGAGTTTTGAGGTGAAATATTTATTCATTTTCCAAGAACATTACCTCGAGTTTACAATTAATTGCCTTTTTATGAGTATGAAATTGGGTTAATTTTAGAGTTACAAAATCGACATTACCCCTAATTTCAATAATTTCTTCGAGTTTTCTACAAAAATAAAATAAAATTATTGTCTGTAATTTGGTTAAAATTTAAAACTATCTAATATGAATAATGTACTTCTCCCTGAAATCGTCTACCTTGTGCTCCAACAATCAATTAAAATATTTAAAATTTATAATTCACTTGAGATGTAAGCTATTGTTAATTATATAAAAAATAAGTTCAAAAATTTTATTTAATAAAAGAAAATTCTGACATTAAAAAGCATCAAAGATTAATGATTGATTTAATTATAGCACAGAATAATGATTAATAAAACGATCAATTGAACATTTTATGTATTATGATCTCGTTGTCTTTCTCTGTAAAATAATTTTAAACTTCTAAGATTCATGGACATGAAATACTTACTCTCTTAAAAGTTCACAGCGCGATGTATCCAAAGTTATCTGTCAGCTTACCTGAAGCTTTAATTTGAAAATAGACTGCAGTTAAATTTCATTAAACACTAACATTTTCTTGTTGAAATTAGATAAGTTTATTTAAAGCAAGAGTGCACAAATAATAAAGGTTCATCAGTGAAATTTTATGTGTATTACAAATTATTTATTCTGATGTATGTAAAAAATCAGAGAATCATTTACTCTGGTTCAACAAAAAATTTAGTGATTTTAATTGTTCATTCAAGAATAAGATAAATATTTACCTTTGTAATATATGTCGCATTAATTTAATTTGATATTCCTAGGATGTTTTTCAGGTAAAAAAAATGTCAATACTTTTTTGACATATTATTGAACAATGATTTGTTAGATGTTTAAAAAAACCATGTAAAATCTTATTTTTGCACCCAAACTTCACGTAAATTTACTTCAAATCATGCGTTATACTCAATTGATTTGTGTATACTTTTTAAGGTAACTATTATTAACAACACCTAACTGAATTTTGTATGAAGATAAAGTAATTCTTGTTTTCTTATTTCTAAATAAAAAGTAGGTGATGAAAATGTTAGCCTATTTTTTTAATTTTTCAAATTTTGATGGAAAATGTACCTTTGAATAATGAATTTTCAAAAGTGTGTAAATTTTCTCATTGACATCCCCACAAGTTTACACCTTTCGGTACGCCGCGGTGATCTGATGGTGAGGTCTCGAAGGGCTTCTGACTTTATCCCATAATTCGCTGAAAAACCGTCTTGTGAGCCAGTCTGGTGCCCATTAAATCCGTCAATCCCAAATGCCCTCTCGCTGGTGCGGTAAGTTATGTGACGGCTGCCAGGTCAGGTGTCACCCCTTGTCATCTGACCATGATAAAAAATTACATTTCAGTTTTAGCTCTAACGTTTCTTTAAAGCGGCGCGTTCATATAACTTAAATACACAGTTCGGCATGCTTCTTGTTGAGTCTTTTACTTTCCGATAGAGTAGACATCCCGAAACTTCAAATTTTTTTAATAATGAAAAATTCCAAATTGACTTACAAAGTTTAAAAATCACCTACTAATATTCCTGCATCCGACATATTGTTTCTTTGAGTATTGCTTTTTCATCCATAGAAATGCACATAAATCCAAAAAAATAAATTGTGTGACAAAATTTGTAATTTTAATTTTAACTATTAACTATTAAATTAACTATTTAACTATTTAAAATTTACTTGTCTAAATTCTATCGTTATTTTATTATACTTCCTATATGCATGAAAATATCTTCCAAAATTCGCAATATTGAGAGTTTTGGTTTTAAAAATATCATTTTTTCACTTACTTTTTTTCCTTGGGCTTATTATTTTTAAAAACAAACTGATAGAACCTTAAAATGGTTTCTCAGATTCGAACAGAAGTGAAAACATGATAATAATTCAATCAAGCTTTGAAATGGATTTTTTTTTTTTTTGCTTCAATATTCTTTATAGTTGAGAAAGAGAAGTAACAAGTCAGCACAATCACAAAACAAGTTAACTGAATTGGCAGCCGAGATAAGAAAAAAAGAAGAAAAGAAGGGGGAGAAGGAAACGCGCCATTCTGTGAGCTTTTCCTTCTGCTGAAACTGTAAGACGCCTAATTGCGTTTTCGCCTACTCGTTCATGGTTCGATTTCCACGCCACTAAGTCATAAGGCAAGCAATCGAAACCTAAGAGCTCGCAGAAATCGATTTTTCCGTCAGGAGGGCCGGTATTTTCTTTTCAGGCATAAGCCCCGCTTAAGTTCCGCTATCGATCATCCATCACTTCGGAAATTTCGGAGGGACTCGCGATGCTTTCAAGGAAAACATCCCCGCAGATGGGACTCATCCTCTATCGCAAGAATTTTCCTCGACCGTTTTGGAATGAATAATTTGGTTCGAATAGTTCGTGTGAGTATTGCGAAATGGAACGCCCGGTATAGAAAGGCATGAATCAGTTAAGGCTCTCTTAGAAGGAATCGTTTGTCTCTTGTAACGCCCTTTTCTCTATTTTCCATTCGTTTTGTGCACCCATCAAGCATAACATACTAAAAGTGGACGAACTTTTTCCCACATTTTTTGAGGACTCTTCAATAATTGAATAGATCGAAGAATAATATATCTTGTGAAGGATTTTTCCATTGTGCTAGAATTTTAAAAATCTTTGAAAATTTTGTTTTTCTCACAAAGAGTCGAGGAAGCCCGGGGGTGAGGTCTCAGCTTCGAAGTCGAAGTATAAGCGGATCTGATGCATATTAAATCCATCGAGGGTAAGCGTGTTTCCGTTGGTGTTTTGAGGAACCTTATAGAAAAGGATGCTGGCTCAGATGTCTTTCTCGTCAGCTGACTGTGATTCAGAATTAAGTTCATACCAAAATAGCCTTAGTGTTGCTTCAAACCGGGGCTTAATATTATTAAACCAACAAAGTTATTAAAACTTTGGTGAAAAAGAACGTTGAGACTCAATTTATCAATTCACCAATTAATTTCAATCAATTTTTATTCCTTTCAAATGGCGTGCTCTGAGATATTCAAAATCTTTTTTTTTTAAATTCAAAGATAATATTTTAATTAAATATGACTACAAGACTGGAAATCTGATTTGAACAACAGAAGAATTTTAAATTTTCTCTGTTCATTTTCCGATTTTTTGTTTACCTTTTGAATTTTTGTATTTATTTGTAGAAATATTATTTGGTTATTGCTCAGTACAAATTTGGGTATAGAATTGTTATTCACAGTTACTTGGACTACTCTACCTACAGCACAGTCTATATTGTACTTTTCTTTCCATTTTGATTATATCTACACTATTTATCTTCCATTTTACAGAAGTTTAAATGGAAAAGGATTCAAATAAGCGAAAAAAAAAAGGTTTCTGAAAAGTATGAACTTTTTTTCATCTTTTCTTTTTATGGTCGAAAGCATCAATATGCACATCATTCGTTTTCCTTCGGATATAAATTTTCTTTCGTGTTATAATAAAGAACAATTGACAAAAAAAATTCAGGAAAAAGATTTTTGCAAGTGTTTCTGAGTTTATTAGAAATCTTTTATAATTCAAATTTAAAATTTTGATTTAGTTGAAAAAAATATCATTCTGGGGATGAGAATTACACTCATATTTAGAAGGAGAACGTTCATTTATTTTTGCAGAATTACACAAAACGATTCATTATGAAATTTAAACAAAGTTGAATTTTGAAAAAAAAAGTCAAGAGCAAACATCTTTTTTCAAAATGGTAGAAATAGGCAAAAAGAAAGAAGAAAAAAGTGTAAAAAGGATATAAATGCCCAAATTAAAATTTCTTTTGAAACTCCTTCTTTTTTAAAAAAAATGGTAGAAACAGAATATGTTAAGTCTATGGACACAATTCTTTTTTCTCAAAGCATGCAACGTTTTAGAATTTTAATAATGCAGGGAGACTCTTCATAAACGAAAAAAAAAGTTTAACATTTCTTCAAAGAAAATGTTAAGCGAGGCTAATGAGAACTATATCGGAACTATTTTTTAAACAAATGAAAGTTTATTAATTTTAAGAGGAAAATCCATTTTATTTATTACAGCGTGTGTTACATTTCGGGGCTGATTTGTTTTGAGAAAATTTCTAAATAAATTATATTTTTTCTTAAAAAATATTGAAAAAACATATATGAAACAAAAATATACGAGTTAAATGATTTTTAAAATAGATGAGATATAAGATCTTCCAATGTTAAAAAGAAATATAAAGCAAGAATATTTTAGTTTAAAAAACCTCCAATTAATTTGCTTAAATTTTTTTTAAATCTTAGGAAAGGTTTTACTTTTTTTCTAAACCAACAAGGCAATTACATTTTAAACAGTTTTTTTTTTAATTATTAGAGTTAACAGAACTATAGAGTATTTTCAAATGAATAGATTATTTATTCTCAGGTTAAAGAAAAACAGGACATATTAAGTAATTACTGCAACAAAATTGAATAAAAAATATGCTTTAGATTTTCACTGTGTTTTCGTAAGAAAATTCTTCTAGAGATTAGAATTTTAGAAAATAGCTTGAAGTGAAATATCATTAAAAATATATATAAACACAAATATAAAAATCAGTGTGAATTCTCCCCTAAAAAGGACTGTGAAGTTAAATTCAAACGGTTTCATAAGGAAAATTGTTCAAACTTTAAATTAAAAATATCATATTTTGACAAAAATTCGTCTTTTTAAAATAATCAATTACTTTTAATCAACAATTTGCTGCTCTTGATATGAAATCTAATTTGTACTTACGTTCAATATTATTCGATATAAATATCTTCAGGTTAACACTTTCAAGTCAAATACCGAAAACAATACCAGGCATTTGCATACCTGATGACAATAAATGCAAATTAAAGGAAATTTTTACTATCCTCAGATATTTCAAATAATTAAATCACAAACATTTTTTTAATACTGAGTAAAATTTATCATAAATGTCATTGGAAAACAGGAACATATTGCTTTAAATACCATTGAACAATGCTAGATACCTTAAATGTCGTAGAAACTAATTTTGTGAAATGGTAGCTTCGGAAGTTATTGCTTTAAAAAGTTAAGAGTTCGCTTAACCTTTAATTAATTGAATTTGTAATGGCGTTTTTTTAAAAAAAATCCCACCGAAATATGCATTTTTACTCATAAAAGTATATTTGTGACAAATTTGATGTCTGTTGATCAAACAGTCTTCTTTTTTGACGGTCAAAACACTTACCGATACACTAAAAGACACGTTCTTTCTCATCGTTACTTTTTATGAAAAGTCCTGGAATAAAGGAAAAAGAGTGACCTCTCCTAGGATTAGTACAATACGCATTGTATTTACATATGTAATAAAATTTCGATAAATGTTGAGATGAAATTCTTAATAGTAGCTGAGGTTAGTTCAAAATATTTATTCAATTGCTTTTTATATGTAGGGAAAAATAGATATAAGTAAACCCATAATGGAGAACATGAAGTTCAAAAACTATTAGATATCTCTGTAAACTCTGCAATTGGCAGTTTTGAAATTAAAGAAGTCTGCCAAACATTTCGAAATAAAAAAAGCCATTCTCCTTATGGAACGTATAAAATAAAGAATCTATGTGTATCATTCAATTTCAGAAAGGAAGAATTGTCCTTAAATTAAATTATCATTCACATTTTCCTTAATACACCTATCTAATAACATATTAAGTAAAATATTGAGAATTTAGAATTTAATAATTAAATGTATCTAAAATTGTATTTTCCCAGGCAATTATTGAAAAAATACAGATTTTTAGGGATTTAAGGTGAGCTATTAAATAGATATCTTCTAGTCTTTTTAGATGCAAAGAAAATGCTGCTTCAGAAATGCTAAAGTGAAAAGTACAAAATATTAATAAAAAGATTTTTAATAATATCTTAATAATAAAGTTTTTTTTAAAAAAATTAAAACGTATTCGGTTAAGTAAACGCTTATAAATATGAGCCATTAAAGTAATTAAAAAATTAAGCAATATTTTTATTTAATTTCTTGATTACAGAAAGAGTGAGATGAGTGATTAGTGTTTGCAATTTCGATAAGTAAGCTAGTTGGGAACCAAGGGGGTTTTGATATAGACTCAAAATACTTACTTCAGTTTTAATAATGTCAATCAACACAGATTTGGGACTGTGGATTTAGAGGCGTTGTTAAATTCGATGCAGTTTAAAATTCTCAATAGATGACTGTGTATGGGAATAAAGTGGTCGAATGTTTAGAGATGTGAAGGAAATACCATATGAAGAAAATGTCTATAAATTAAGGACAATTTAGAGTTACGCTGGAATCGAACTCTAAAATACACCTTAAAATAACCACATAAATCTTCAAAAATCATGTGCCTATTGCGAGAATCCATAATGTGACACCGATAGTACGTCACATTGATGAGGACTACTTACTGCGACTCACTGCGGTTTATCTGGAGCATGCAGTGTGGACACTGTAACAGTGGGCTTGTGTCATGTTTTCCTAACTTGCAGTCTAATTCTCGCCAGACTTTCATATGAAGAGGACCAAGTACCTGTTACCGCCAAGAGAACCTTATTAAAAGACACCATTGCGTTGGTTCAAAATTGCTCGTTTAGGGAGGAATTAACTGGGTTGGCTTGCATGTTCAAATTGGAACCATAGCAGGCTAAATATATTGGGATGCCATTCTGGAACAACAAGTACGTTTGTTTCGAGGCTCCATGGATGCAAAATTCATTTTTAATGATGACAACACCCATTTTTCGTACAGACATCGTAAACGAATGACTTCGATTGGAGGATATCTCCTGTACTGACTGGCCAGCATTCTTACTGGACATGAATCATGTATAGCATGGAGGGGAGATACTTGGAAGCCAGTCAACCACCCCCTACATCTCTACCGAAACTTTGGAGAGCATTCCTTGATGAGTGATATAATATTCCTCAGAATCAGATCAATAATTTGATACTCAACATGCCTAGGCATTGTATGGACTGTATTGCATCGTCTGGGAGACATACTATGCATTAATCATCATACCTACCATGTAATACTGTTTTTTATAAACAGTTTTTCTTTATAATTTGCTCCAGGGTACAAAAAATTGCGTTTTTTTAATGAGATCAAACAATAGCATTTTTTTTTTTGCTTTTTTTTACAAATAAGTTACGTTTGTTTTGATTCTGTCTCTTCCTTTTTCTGAAATTGCATTATCCTCAATTTATGGATATGAGTATATATATATTAAAAATCAGTGTTTTTATCCATATAAAGATATAATTGAAGGAATCCTATTTTGTCAAGATTAAAATCTTTACATTGTTTGCTATATACTCAACCCCATAGACATTGGAGTGCTAATCTCAGTTTTATTAGCATAAACTACTGATAAGGATAAGGTTTTGATAAATCAAAGTACTATATTTTGTCTGTTTTGCTTTATTTAAATATATTAACCAATTTGAATCACTGTTCTCTCAATATGCAACCATTTAGCGAAATTTATCCAAGTTATGGCATTTGCGCACTTTCATTTGAGTTGCCATGTGCATCTACTACATATATGACCTGTGCATTTTATATACATAAAATTTAGATTCTTTTTAAAAAATATATTTTGCATTTTTAGTTATTGTTTAGTTATTTAGTTTAATCGAGAACATATAAAATATATCAAGATTGTGAATACTGCTGATTAAAAGAAAATAACTTGTTAAAATACTAAAAATTTACACATTTATTTTCCTTTTCATAAAAATTGTTATTTTTATTGCAGGTTCATTGGACAGATATCCTGAATGAAATGGCGATACGAATAACGGTTTGATCATAAATTAAATGCATAATTCCCAGAGGTTTATATTCTGTCTATTTTCACAGATCATGCATCGTTAAAAGTGGAACTCAAACATTGGGTGATAAATAAACTAGAAGGAAACGAATACTGTTAATATTACCTCGAAGAAAACAATGCGCTTTAAATAAATAAAAAAAGAAACTCTACAATGATTTTCGCTAAAGAGTTTTAATCATGAAATAGCTATTATACATATTTATGAGATCCCATAAATAAAGCAAATGATGCTTTTGGCGTTTATCCTCTTTCATTAATGCAAATTATGTGGAAAACTGCTTTGAGATTCCAAAAGTTCAAGAGAATGTATTGAAAGAAAATATATGATACAATCATGAAAAATTTCTGAAGGCAAATAGTTTTTGCTAAAATACGAAAAGTATTCAATATTTTGCGCATCTTAATTTTGAAAATAATTAGCTGTTTACTTGCAATATATTTCTGATGAAAAGAACTATTTGGAATTTAAAATGCTTGATTCAATTGCTAGAACAGAATATCAAAGTTTTCTCTTTAAATTTTTAAACGAAAGTTGTTAAATAATTATATTTAATTCTTTGTTATTGAAAGATAAACTTATTTTTATTGGAATTTATTCAATATAATTATCGAAAGAGTATTTATCTTATTTCCAGAAATTTCTATACCAGAATATTTATCTATTTGGGAAAAGGTGAGAGTGACATGGGATTTAATCGGAAATCTTTGCTTTAGGGAATGATGTTACTGTATTCATCCTTTGGAAAATAAAAAAAAGAAAATATTCTGAATACGATAACTACTGGAGTACTTTTACCATTATCATACTTGAATAAGACTGATAATACTGAATAAAAATCTTTGAATAAAGTAGTGACAAATATTACTTTTAAACTAAGTCATTAAATAATAAAAAGAAGAAATGACATTGACTCTTCAGCTGATTACGGAACTCAGTTTTGATTAGTTTCAGCAACATATTGGCAGACCTTTAAGAAAACATTCTGCTATTGTTAATGCAGAAATGTTTTTAGAGTCATTTGCCGAAAAAGGATTTTAAACAACATTCTACATTTTCACGAGGTCCCAACAGTTCGAATGCTCCTGATCTTGCGCACGATCGACAATGTCTCGGATGGTGAGACACGCCGGGCTTGATGCACAGCAATGACTGCATTGTTGAATGAATTGGAGCACATCAATCATCTCAACGGTTCGCATTCGTTCCAGGATTTCACAACAATGCCTTCTTACGTGAACGTCCGCAACCCCATGGGCAGAATGCACCCGCCGCATCCACGACCCACAGGTAAGAAAATAAGGCAGCTTCTTCTCTCCCTCTTTCTCTCTTTTAAGAGACAGAAGCACAGAAACTCCAGGTGCGGTGTTCCAAAACACAAATTGAGCACCAGAAAAAAATAATAGCTGTATGTACTGATTTTTTTAATGCATTAAAGGTGAAAGTGAAAAGATTAAGTTCTTTAGGATGGGTTTTCTAAATTTAATTAAATTTATACAAAATGAAAGAAAGCGTAATTAAATTTAAGAAACATATTCTCAAATCAAATATGATTTTTCTGAAATGTTAAGCTCAGCGCAATAAAATGAGCAAATATATTTATATCATTATAACCAATTGTTCGACTGATGGTTATAAAAAAAACTATTAGGATAGCTAATATTCAAATTTCAAAGTGTATAACGCATTATGTATATCAGATGGCAAATTATGTATCTTGAGAAAAAACCCAATTACGCTTTCAAAATCAGTAACGCGCTGAAATTACGACTGCTTTAAAACTGTTTTTATATACTTATTTTATAAATCAAAACATGTCAATATTCAAGACTTTAACAATAGGATTTATACAAACACCAACTTCCGAATTCAATTTTTTCAAAATTCTAATTTTCAAATTCAATATTATCAAAAAACCGGTATTATTCGCTTTTCAAATTTTTATCAAAAAATAGAAAATAGAAAATAAATTTCATTTAATTTATATAAAATAACAAAAAAAGAAATGAATTCCAAAGTCAAAGTCTCTCTCTCTCTCTTTATATATATATATATAT
>JAOUZG010043367.1:191439-202001 GCA_026289955.1 Argiope argentata | reverse complement strand
ATGTGTGTGTGTGTGTGTGTGTGTGTGTATGTATGTATGTAAAGATTCACAAAATAACGAAATTAAAATATAAATTTTAAATAATATTTCTATTATTTTCAATCATTTTTGCTCCCCCTAAGAAAATAAAATTAAAAAATATATAACACATCCACTGAATGGTGTTTTTTGTTCTCATTTTGGACACAAAATTGTTTGAAATTGAAAATGTTCACTAGTTACTGTGCTTAGTTTTATAGTTTTCATGACATCAAATAACAAATCCTTTTTAGTTCTTTTATTTGTTGCTTCAAATAATGAAAATTCAGCTTTCAGTGTCTTGGGATTCGTAAGTTTTTCTTCGGGGTCTTCAAGAAACTTATGAATTGGTTTTCCCTCGGCTTCTAAAAAAAGGATGATCTGATGAGTAGTTTTTTCCCGATTTTCTTTAAATCAGAAATACTCTAGAGCTTTGAAATTTCTAGACAATATTTTTCCCGATAATTTATTAATTTATTACAAGAAATTACCAAAAATTAATTTTTCCATAATTATATGAATGGTTTTTATCGGTTTTCTTAATTTTAAAACAGGTTTTCAAGTGTGGCATATTTACCTTAAAAAAATATTTTTATCCCGATTTGAAAAACCGTCAAACTCTATTTAACAGATAATGCAATAATATCACAACCATTAGAACTTATTCACTTAAAAAAACGTAGTTTTTTTTTTGTGTGAAAGAAATCCAAACTTCTTATATGCTTTTGGGAATCATTCCGTCTATATGTTGTGAAAAATAAAGTTTGGTTTCGTTTTGGTATAATTGCGTCATAGTTTTACGAAAAATCATTTAACTTTATATTAATTTCCGTTCTCAGACTTTAATTTATAAGAAGTTGTTAAAAATACTACAGAATATCGTACTCAATAAACTTTCACATTTCTAGCAATGTTTGACACAAATTTTTAAACAATATTTAATTAAATTTATTGATTATTGAGTATATTTAGATAGTGAGTTTTTATCCAGAGCATATATATTTATAAATTTACCAAAATGGAAAGCACCAGGGCTAGAAAAATGAGTGATAATACTTTATCTTAGCAAATCTGAAGCAATTCGAATGTAAAATTCGCTAAAAGATTGCAGAGAAACGAAACTATTGTTTCCAACAGAAACATCATCTCATGGTCTAAGTAACAAAAATCCTTTCATTCGGATCTGTTCAGTAGAAACCGAGAGTCAAGTTTCTGAGAAGGGATAGTGCGTCTTCCCGGTGATATCCTGGGTTCGAGTCCCGTTCGAACTGTAATATGTTCTATCTGTAATATGTTTGGATATGCTCTCTCCCCCTCCCTGTAAAAAGAGGATGGGCAAGAGAATGTGATGCGTGAGTAGCTGTTCTGTATGTGATGTCTTTATGAAATGTGTTGTCCACTTCTATAAGCTCCGTGTGACAGTGGTGCAGGGAGGTTTCTAAATGTTCGATAAAAAAAAAGTCTCTGAGAGCCATTAAATATAATTTTAACTCTCTTGTATATCATGTTGCTATTGACAGAACTGTATTCCGATATTGCGAATTCATACACTCTTTATTAAATAACTTTTTCTTGTAGTACTGTAATACTAATTAACCACATCCTGCATAAATACTGAGAACTCCTTGCAACATGCATCAAATGTTTTATAACAGAAATTATATGTAACTGCACGCTTGAATTATTCTTAAAATATATAATATTATACCATTAAATCCATTATATAATACAACTTGGGATAAATTCTTTTAACACATTTTTTCTTGTTTTCTAGATAATTTCACGATAGATTTTCTTCTTGGATTTGGTATTAAAAAAGTTAGCGTCATATATTTATTTTGGTTGTTCTTCTTTATCGAATTCTCAAAACAATTATCAACTTACAGACTAGATAAAAAGTAAATCCTCAGAACTTAAATTTGATTTGATGTAGAAATAATAAACCCTAAATCATCCCTGATGACACGATCTCCAATAAGATTTGACGGAGTAATAAGATCACAGTGAGATTACTCTTTCGCACGCCCACGCGGGAGCTCGTCTTGAGAAAACATTCGTTCCATTGATCGCCTAATCAATGTCCAGAATCTTCCGACTCGCAGCCACTCGTGACAGATGCCGGGGGAGGAAAATTAAAATCCCATTTATCAGACTTCAACATCGGGGTAGAGGGGTATTTTATTATTTTCTAAAATTCGGGGAAGACTCGGAAATTTTCTTTCAACAATTATTAAAAGTACGTTGCTTTACTCGGTTCATTTCTGCCGTTGCAGATATTTTGAGAGAGTTTCATGGAACCATCCACTGAAAAAAATATTTTATATTTTAAATTTATGAGGAAACAAATTGTTATATGAAGTATAAGAATCAAAGAAACTGTCACCTGAAATTTTAATGTAAAGAGATATGAGTTATTAAGATTAAGAAACATTAAATTTAAGAACTAAAAAAAGAAATGTTTCAATTTTATGCAACCTTTAACCTTCCACGACTTTTCACGATTTAGTCTTTCTTTAAATGAAAGATAATTTCAAAAATCAGCTGATAGACAGAATAAATAAAGGCTGAAATACATATTTCGAAATGAGATCGTAATATACGGCTAATGTCATCTGTAATAAAGCTGTTCATCCATTTGAATGTGGATATAGTTAATCAAAATGTTAGAAGCTATGTAAATCAGTTTGGTAAATTATCTTCTCTCCCAAATTACAGATTTGAATAGAAATTTCTACCTAATTATTAAAGAAAAAATATTTAACTTGCACATTTGTTTTCAGTATTTTATATTTGAAGCATACAAATCAAAAATCACCGCCAAAATTTTTTTAGAAGTATACCTGTCAGTCCGTGAACATAATACTTCGAAGAGTTGGATGGCAATATAAACAAGATGAAGGAGATTTGGTTTGTGGTATTACCACTAAATGGATTGATTTCTATTAAATTTAGTGTAATCAATATTATTAACTTCCTACCTTTTTGTAGATTGTTAATGAAATCTGTTCAAAGGCAGTTCATACGTCTGAATGCAAATAAACGTAATAAGTAAGGAACCTATTTGTTGTAAAAAGAAGAAAAACTATATAAAAATTTGTTGTACATATTTATCCTTTAAATTGTAGATTCTTGCCAAAATACAAATCAAATCCCTTAAAGGTAATGCATAGAATATTGCTATGCATTTTTGTTTGTATTTAAACGCGATAAATCAAAAATAAAATAATTTAGACCTTGGGCGTGGGTTCTTGCTTCTAAAATTGCAGTTCTGTCTCAAATTTCGTCTTCAGTTGGCCAAAAAATACTACCAAAATGCATGCGTGGTTTTCATCGTTATACTTCAATGATCAAAACTTCCATCGGCGAGTGTTTCTTATAGAAACGATGGTTTCCATTTTATATTTTTATAAAACATTTAATTGAAAGTAAATGAAAGCCATGACTCTATTTAATATGAGATAAAGGATAAGATGTTATCATTACTTCTTACTGGTTATTAAATCTTAAAAGATTATTTTTTGAAGTTTAAAATTGTCTCTATCTTTAATCCTGGAAAATTTCAATATTCTATTCTTTTCAATTTCTACAAGAAATTAGTTAAATATTAAATTCTCGAAATTAAGTAAACGAAAAGTAATATTAAATATTATATCTTCCTTAATTTAATGTGATTAATATGTTATCGATAGGATGAAAAGAAGTATTTCTAAGATTTTATTAAGGATGTTATATTTATTTTATTCTGTGAATTATCATTAGACGGCATATTAATTTTAATTATTTAGGTTATGTATCTTGCAAGTATTTAATTTGATTCTCACTGGATTTTGAGTGCAATACTTATGTTAGAGTGAAAGACAGATAACTGACAAACGTCAATATTCACAGATGCATTCACAGAATGAAAATGTCGACACTCACTGGAGAAATGCAGCATTCAATTATTTCAATGTTTTGTGTCGATTCCTACTACTGTTAGCAATACGTTCACCCTGCTTTCTTTCAAATTTGTCGAATGTTTCCAAATATTCCTTGGAAGTATTGAAAAATAATATATCTACTTAAAAAGAAAAAAAATCCTCTTTAATTCTATGGTTGTTACTGTTTTAAAACTTTAACCAGAAATTGTATCACTTGTTTTCAATGAGCTACTTAAATGTAACTTTATTGAGTCAAGCTTAATCGACATTTGAAATCAAAAACCTATCTCCAATCTCTCTCCCTTACTTTTTCTAGAATTTTACCTCGAGTAAAAGAGGTTCCATCAATGAAAGATCAAAAGTAAAAGTCAAATGTATTTGAAAATTCTTCTGTATTTAAACTAAAAAAATATTATTTTATTTTCAGAGGTCAGTTTTAGGTCTTCATCGTAACTGTTTTGATTGCCCATAGACGTCAAAGTTTATGTTTTTCTATCGCTTATATTAATGTTCAAAAAGTAAACTTCTACACGCATTCGCATCAAAGTCTTGGTTATTTCCTTACTATTTTCATGTTTTCTGAAACAAAAATGCTCTAAATTATATCATTGTATAAAATATTTCGTATAGAATATTAAGTCAGGTAGATCTCAATTATCTGACATGTTAGATATAGAAGAGACTGGTGAAATTATCAATCATTCCAAAACGACAAAGAAGAAGAATATCGTGAATGGAAAGCAAATAGCTTTAACATGCTTTGGTACTGTTGTATCCATCATTACTCAGACTAAATCAAAAATTGAAAAGGAGGATCAAGATGTCAGATCGATAAATTGGTGGAAATTATATTCTTTAAGATGAAGAAAATTTCAAAATTAAATGGCCGGAAACCGGAGGAAGACACCCACATATGCCAAAATGGCAGTCTGGCCCAAAACAATATTTAAAAAGCTTCCATTTAAATTTCTTTCATTAATTTAAGCTAAAAAAAGAGAAATCTTCAAAAAAATTAAAGCATTTTTGTCTATAAATATTGCTCCAAGAAAAATTAATGTGAAAGCAAAAAATATTTAAAAAATAAGAAATAGTGGTGTGTCAGTTGAATGCGATTTGGTAAATACTTCAGAAAAGTGTTTCAAAAAATTCAGGTTAATCCTCAACTTAAAGAAAAAAACTGATGTTAAGAAACCCAATATGAAAAAACCACGCTGTATTATTTATGATGTAGATATTAAAATTTCTGAAGAACGGCTATTTGAAAAATTATGCAAGCAAAAGGGGAAAAAAGAATATATTTTTCTATAAATTTATATTTCGCTGTTCTTCAAATTAAATAGTAAAAACAATAACACATTTCATTGGGTTATTGAAGCAGAGCATTTAAAATTTAAGCTTTTGATTAAAAAGAAGAAAAATTATTTAGTTATCTCCCTTATCTTATACAGAAATTTTAAGGCCTACCAAATGTTACAAATGTAGCAGATTGGGGGACATAAATACCAATTGTTCCAATATGGAGACCTGTCCAAAATGTCGACAATAGGGACAAAAACATGACTATTGCAAAGATTCACCTAATTTTATCAATTATGATGAAGAAAATAGTAAATTTGGTTTTAATAGAGATGTAAGACATAATACAAAGGATAATAAATGTCCAACTTTTAAGAAAGAAGTTAAAAGAATTGTGATTCACTTTTTTTCTGAATTTAAAATTGTGCAACTTCACTTACATCATGAAATTTTTGTCACTGAAAACCTTAATAAAAGAACAGAATATCAAAACTTAGCATTGCATGCCCTCAAGAAATTTATCAAAAGAATAATACACCAATTGTTAATGTTAAAACTCCCCTCTCTGATCGATAGAATCTGAAATTAAGGTATCATAGTCTAGAATAAATATCTTCAAGCTATAAAGGTTTTCTCTTCCAATAATGCCACTGCCATAACCATTACTTTTCGAAAATCTACCTTAATGATCATCCCAGTTTACTGCCCTCCTAAAAGATATTGAAATTACTTTAATTGCATTGGAAAACTGTTTACAGCACTCTCATGGGACAGTACTGATTGCAGGAGATTTTAATTCAAAAAGTGTAATTTTGTTCTGTAATTTTGAAGATTGAAGTGATCGTGTGTTGCTTGAATTCCCATTTTCATCGAGGCTTGTTGTTTTAAATGATGAGCATTCTTATTTAGCGTTTGGTATTTGTTAGGAAGAGCATGTATAGATATTACCATCATCAACCCTATATTATCAGAAAATATTTTTAAATGGCAAATTGACTTAAAACAAGCATGCAGCAACCAAAATATTTCACTTTACACTAAACGGGCAAAACTGGTCAAAAACGGTACAATTTATAAAGAAAAACTTAGATTTCTGCTTATCAAAGATTTCCAAGAACCGGAGAATGATAGAAAAACAAATCCGTTTTTATGCTGTGAATATAACAAAAGCTATAATATCTATCTTTAAAAAATGGATCAAACAATTTAAAAAAGCACCTAAAGAGAAAACATGATGTTCTATAAAACTAGAGGTTCTCAGAAATTATGTGAGAAAAGCAAAAAGAAAATCATTGCGAAAGATGTGGCAGAAAAGAAATATTTTCGAAAGCAGGTTAAAGAAGCAGAGAAAAAGTATAAAACGAGTTTAAAATTGGGAAAAAAGAAAGGAAAGATTTAATTGATGAAAAAATGGGCCATCAAGTGAATCATTTGGAATTCATTTTGATGTGGCTAAAAGCCCAGGCAATAAATATTTCCAACTTAGTGTAATTAGAAAAACAAATGGTTCTTTAGTCGAATCTCCCAAGGAAGCGATATATGCTTTATTTGAATTTCGCTTCTCCTCAGATGAAGGTGATTTCACCCTTTTTCCAGAAAATATTCGACATAATATAATAAATCAAATAAAAATATTTCAATCAGTTGTTATCAGAGACATCAGTTTCATTTCTGTCGATTTATAGAAAATGATTACTGTGCCAAAATGTTACTTTTTGATACTAAAACATCACACTTAATGGAATAAAAATGCTAGCAGAGGATGAATTTGAAGAACAATGTTGATTTACAAGGAATGTGTTCGAACAAGTGTTTTTAAGCTGTTTATTTAAATTAAGTTATAATATTTCTTCCATTAAATTTCATTTTGGTGTTTTATTCGGATCGGGGTGTTCTTAAAAAAACAGGAAGATAGTCAACAACTTAGCTTTTAGTTATTGAGTGAATAAAAGTATGATAAAAAAAGAAATAAAATTGAAGTGGATTCAAAAATATCTCTTTTTTATTATAAAATTATTTACTTATTATTTCTGAATAAAAGTATGATAAAAAAGAAGTAAAATTGAAGTGGATTCAAAAATATCTCTTTTTATTATAAAATTATTTACTTATTATTTCTGTCAGAATTTAAAATTCCTTATTATTCTGTCAGAATTTTATTCCACATTGGGACACCAGAATATATCATCATCGTTTTTATTTCTTAAGAATAGTTAAGAAATAGTAGTATAAGGAAGTTTTTTTCATTCATCGTAAGTAAGTAAGCATTATATTCTGAAATGTTTTTTTACATCTTTTTCAGTAATAGTTCGAATTATCTGTCGGCACATCCCAAAAAAAGATTTTAGCTTTTAAGTATTAAAGCTATCATAATATTTTTTATTCTTTGCTAATCGACAGATACATTATATCAATTATAATTTTATTCCTTTTCTTTTCACAAGAATAATTTTCAGTTCTTATTTTAAGGCAGAAATGTTATTATTTTATAACAAAACTAAATTCTGAAAAATTGTTTTAAGTAGCTTGTGTTTCTTCGGCAAACATCTAAAATATAGTTACATTAAATCTCATGATTTTCGAAAAGCAAGAATAAATTAATTTGCAATTAATTTATGCTCAGATGCTCTTTGTCGCTTTAATTCTAGACGACAATATCAGACTCGCTGGATTCTAAAGGGTGTGGCAACCACAGCATTTTTTACTACAATGTTAAGATATATTTTGATTTCATGAAAATTTATGCCTACTATGTGTTTGGCTTTTTAACATATTGTAATAAAAAGAAGAAGAGAAGTGAAAACGGATGATTTCAAATTGGAATATGCTAATATATTATAACGTAAGATACTGAATATTACTAAAGGATATATTGTTAATAAATCCTTTAATAATATTCATTATTAAATGAGAAGTATTCCATTCATTTTAAGTGCAAACTCCATGGCTAATTTTCCTATGAGGGAAGTGAAAATCCATAGGATAAACAGGATTTAATTTCTTAAAAAGTCATTATGAGATTAAAAATTTTTAATTTACACATTTTCGGGCTTCGCTTTCTTTATATCATTCTCTATTTTCTTGCTATCATAGTTTATAGAAAGATTTTTCGCTTCTTCCATGCCGCACATCATATATTTAGTTTATCTTAAACCTTTCAGTCCTTTGTACAGATAAATCCTAATTTCGGAGTATTTAATCTTTATTTACGACCAAAAAGACTTTTAAAATATTTGATAATTCTTCCTTAAACATTTTCCATAACCATCTATCTTGATTTAGTTGAAAACTTTCGTGTGAAATATATCCGAATTTCGAATAAAGCCTGATTTTAGTGAAATATGTATTAATGTATTTCAAAGTCTTTCTTATTGTTGCTAATCAAACAATACCACTTCCTTAAATATTTTAAAATAACCTTATTTAATCAGCAATTGAGGAAAGAAATTTTTTTATAAAAATATTTTAGAAAGTTATTTTGATGTTTTCGGATTACTTTGTCTCTGACAACTGTTGAGATAAATTTTTATAATGTCACGGTAATTTCATAACTTTAAATACGGACTAATATTTTTCAACAACCAATTTTTCTATATTCCTATAACAATTAATCATAAAACGTATTCCAGTAAAAAAAGCAGAAGATTTTAGAATTTCTTTCTTCCTGATTGGAATATTTTTAGTTATTATTTACTACTCTTAAGCATGTTTACAAATAGATTACTTATAACTATGCAAGGAAATTAAAAATAAACAGAAACAACTGGAATTATGAGGAATATTATCTGCATTACAATAAATCAATAATTTATAAACTGAATGCAATTTAAAATACACTGAATTTTTGTAAAAGAAACATATAACAAATTATGACAGTTTTGCCTTCAGATTGGGGGGAATCTCCATTGTTAGATCCGACTGAGTCTGAAAACATTATTTTTGAAGTTGTGTTTATTTGGTTATGGACACTGTTACGTTGAGAAATAATCTTCTACGTTATAAAGAAAATGAGAATGTAATTTATTTAAGGGACCTTTTGTAAATTTTAGACCTATAAATGTAAACATCATTATTCTAAAATTTAAGTATCTCGATAAATTTTATTTAGAATACTAATTTGTATTTAAAATTATTGACCAGTACCAATTTTTGAGCCAAATCTGATAATTTATAGCTTGTTATCTCCTTGTGAATGCTACAATCTGAATTCATTAATATGTGAAAATGTTTTATATCTATATTTCTGTTTTTATTTACATGTTTCATTTTATCCTTTTTAAATATATTTTCTTTAGAATATAATCTGAAAAAAGATAAAAGAGCTAGAAAATAATTGTAGAGAAAATAAAAGATGATTGTTGAAATAAGCTATTGTAAAAGCATTTCTTTCTTCTCTTGAAATATAAGAGTCGTAACATTACTTTAAAAGCCTTTTATTTAGCTTTACTGGTTTTACTCATATTTAAGTGCATTAAAGATTTCTTCGTTATTTGGTTGATCGCGCTATCAGAGCTCTTCAACTTTTAATATCACATTTAAAAGTTCCTCATATTGGAGAAATCTTCTTTTAAAAGTTAAAAAGTAAGAGAAACAAAGAACCACCCGGCCATAAGATGCCGAAAGTCCTGAATTTCAAAATCTTAAAAGCAAGAGCAAGAATCTTAAAACCGGAAGGCCACCGTTATAGTGGGCATAGACGAATCTAATGGATTCTGAAACGCAAAAGTGCATGCTTTCAAAATACGTACGGTAAAATGACAACCTAAAAGAGATTTTGAAATTTTTATTTAGTCATTTAAAACCTTAAGTGCATCAGAAATTATAAGTAGCGAGCTCTGGTTTGATTTTTACTCGGTTAAATGTAATCTTAAAAACTAGTACATTTAACCACATTCCATAATTTTAGTTCAGAGAGGTTTTTAATCATAGTAAATGAACGAAAGCGCATTACTGCTTTATACCATAATCATAAAATACATTTAGGAAAAATCGATAAAAATGCGCTTTTTTTTTCAATTCTATTTTATTCTTTTTCTTCTTCATATGTTAAAGAGTCTCAAACGAACGGTAAAAGCTTTTAGTGTCCGAAAAAAATGCCTTTTTAAATTAATTCATTTAAATTTAGGCTCAGTTTCTATCTTATATTTTCTTACGCGTTGTTTCATGAAGGGGTTTCACCTTTTTACTGATATAAACATATTGATGCCAATAGTTTCCATGGTTATTCTTGAAAGAAAATATGGTTTTTCTTGAAAAATAAATTCTGGTAATGCTATGCACTTTGATACATGTCAATTTTGAAAATTTATTGTGCAAAATTTATTGTAT
>JAOUZG010043367.1:177699-191039 GCA_026289955.1 Argiope argentata | reverse complement strand
ATAGATAGATAGATAGATAGATAGATAGATAGATAGATAGATAGATAGATATAGATACAAAAAGTCAAGTTATTATTATGACGATAGCTTGCTCCAATTTCAATATTTTTCTAATTTTTAATATAAATTTAGCTATAATGTTCATTATTGATCAATAGAACATATAACAGAAAAATACACTATAGAGAAATTTCCATTTTTAGAGTGCTCTAGACATCAAAATATGAAAAGAAAAAATTTGCATTAAGTACAGTCACAAAGAGAAAATACACTAGAAAAACAAGTGCAATGTATTAAATACATAAATAAATAAATTTTACGTAATCTGATGTTAAATTTAAAAACTAAAATATATTATCACGAATGCACTAAAGCATTTAAAACAAGCAATGAATATCGTATAAAAAATCATTTTGATATATTAAGAAAAAAATTAAAGCAAACAAAATCGTATTCCTTAAAAACATCAAAAATTAAAATATTCCAAATCCAGAAAGTTCAGCGAAAATATGTATATTTAGATGCAAAAATACATTATCATATAAGCATCGAAGTACTCAAAGTGATAAAGTTAAAAAATGTGGACATAATATGTAAGTAAAATGACAGAATAAGAAATAGTAGTCAAATCAAAACATGTTATGTATTCAAAAATTGTAAAAAAAAATGTGAAAGAATTTCAATTTAAAGCTTCCGGTGACTTATTAAGAAGCTTTGCATTTAAAAGACGTCTTATTAAAAATTTTACATAGAGTGAACTTGTTGTTGTATAATTAAATCAAAAAAATAGCTCATGAAATGAACTTTATTTTCTCCAATATATGGTAGCTACATAGAAATGGAACTCTATATATTACAACAGTCCATCAAATCATAATAAAGTTGCAAGAGAAGAGAACGAAAATAACATATCATATAGAAATACACAAACTAGACATATTAAAGCTTTACCTGGATACGAGGAAAAATAAAATCAATTTTTCTTATTAAGTTTTATCCCAAGAAGTTCGTTCGAATTCGCTCAATAACTCTATTTTTTTTTATAAGTGTGATCCCAAATAATATGCCAGATAAAAGTCAGAAGTTAAATTTCAAAGAGCATCAAGACATCTTTTGAAAAAAAAATGAACACTGATACACGTATCTCATGAATACCTTTGCTGCTTTCCTCCACCAATTCTGCTGACATTTCACCTGTAGTCTATTGTAACTTTTGTATTTTGGAAAGATCTCTATCAGAACTCAGACCTACTATGATCGATGGACTCTGAAATTTAGTAGCAGATGGATTGAATTCAATACCTCTGGAAATTTTACGAAATTGGAAATTCTTCCTCATACCCAAATTTTTCATTAAAAGCTGTCAGGTGGAATATTTTTTTAAAAGTAGGCTTCCTATTTTTAACACTTTTTAAACGCCCCCAATGCTTCTCTTAAATACGTAAGTTGATAATTAATCGTAGAATTCTCAGGACTTGTTGGTCCTTTTAACATGAAAAGTAATTTCTAATATCTGCTACAGAAAGAGAGAGAGGGCGAATAGAAAATGAAATTAAGAAGAAGAATAAACGATTGTTGATTTACATTAAACTGGACTGAACTAAGCACTAAAGAATTAAAAAACACACCTTGAAAGCGAAAACAAAAGTACAGCTTTCAAATTACTTAAATTGCATTTCAATAAAGGCTTTGAATTTTAGCATTCATGATTAAAGCCATGTTGAGTATTCTAATGATATACCAGTGTTTTTGAAACTAATCACAAACCTTACAACTGTCTATAAACAAGCATATGACCTAGGTAAAGGTTAAAGATGCGGCTTCTGACCGATCTGTTTTGAAATTATAAAATTTTATCAATTAACCCATCTTATAACAGCAAGTAATTTTTATTATCATGAAGTTTTATAAAATGCAAAACGAAAATAATTCCTAGAAAATTTTAGTGATAGTTTTCAAACACTCCGTTACTGATAAAAATAAAACTTAAAAACATTAAATGTAAATTTAAGACAGTATAAAAAATATTTTTTATTATTATTTTTCTTAATATTTGAGAGTTAGAACGAGTAATAAGGTAAAAATAACAACCTTGCTTAATAGAAGGTGACAGAAAGTGCTGTAAGCAAAACGTCTTCAATATATATTTCTAAATATTAGTTTATATTAAATAAACTTACAGTGATGAAAGAAAAATTGAAATATGAAGGTTAAACACTTTGTTCATGAATTTCCAATTTTTATGCTTAGTCTCCAATTTTAATTTTATTTCAATAATAAAAATCCCTAAAAAAATTTCATTTCCCTCTACCGATAAAAAAAATTAATTTAAGCTTTATATTATGAATTTCTCAACTGTCAAGAAAATATCCCTCAGAATAAAAACTTCACTTTTTGAATAAAAAAAAGAACTGAAGATTATTGGAGTATTTTTAATTCTGAATTTGGATTTTCGGTTTTTTCCGAAGTCATCAATTTAACAAAACATTTTGAAATCCAATTACTATTTAAAGCAAAACTCTTCTCCAAACTTGAACTTTTAATCTGGAACTTCGCAGCAAGAGTTTGTTAAGTTAGAGTATAAGTATATCTTGTTTCCGTCTGTTTTATACGCATCAATCGTTGAATTCGGTATTATAAGATTTTTACGTCTCACAATTTTCAGTAAGAATTGCATTGAAAATATTATAGTTTTAATAAGAGTGAAATTAGAAATTTTACTTTGGGTTTTATTTCTCAAAAAAATTACTTACTTTTTATCCGCAAATTACAGTGACAAAAATTTGATGAAATAAAAAAACCTATTAAACAGCACAAGAAAGAAAAAATGATGCTTAAAATCAAAAATTAAATTTTTTGAATGTCGATTGAATAAAATAAAGTATTTTACAAAATAATAAATAAGTGAAAAAACCTTTTCTTTCTAATTTTAAAACGTATAAACGTGTTAAAGCCTATAATAATTTGAATTAATTAAAAATTTCATAAAATCTTTGACAGTCTTACCTTAGCTTCTATTATAAAAACTGTCATTACATTAAATTATTTTGCATCTATACTCTTAAAAGAATTTCACTTTCATTGTGCAACAGCTTCCACTGTTCGTTTTTAAAACAGCTTAAAATAACTATCCTATAGACATTATAATTAGAATTTTCTAGTTTTGTTTATGTAAAATATTTAAGCTTGAATATAGTTCAACATAATCAGAATTTCCAGTCAGAACCCAATTCGTCAAAGGGGTTACTCTTTGTAGAAATATTATTTCCTTTATTTTTTGAGCAATTTAATGAAAACCATGACAACAGCATAAATGAAATTCAATTCGTAATTTCAGCATTGCAGTTACGAATTTACATGACACTCTGAATCTAATGAATGAAGGTTGGACAAATACCTACATGCATATAAGATGCAAACAGACAAATGCGTAATCGATTTTTTTAAAGATGAATATTAACACAGACCGCATCATATTGCAATTTATAAGAAAAAAATATTTATTGAAAATAACATTATTTTCAGAGTGCCGTTGTAGATAAATGAAGCATTTTTAACTGTTACTTTTCAATCTGTTTTATTTGCCAGCTAAAAGTTTATTCTAAAAGCTCCAGATATTATGAACAAAATTTATATTGAAAAAGAAAAATAATAACATCCATCAGTGCAAGAAAACTTTAGAGCATTTCTAGAGGAGCAATAAAAATAATATTTATTATATAGATTAATGGTAATACGAAGCAATTTTAAATGAATTGGGAAAAGCCATTTTTTAAATATTGATTACCTTAAAGGAATTTTTTTTTTTGCTTTTACTAAATAAAGTGGAAGGGCAAACCATTTTATTAAACTGATATTATTAGCATATGCCCACTTTCTATATTTTAATCGAGACTACTCCCGCTCCAAGAAAATATGAGCAGAAAAAAGGTCGCATTGAAAGTACCTCGAAAAATTCTCAAATTAAATAAAAGCATTTTTCTTAAAATCTATCAAGGTCCTATTTTCAAGATTCTGCAAGAAAGCAAATGAATTCATAATGAATAATAATTCATTCATTCAAAGCAAGAAAAATGAACAGTAGTATGTTTGCTCTAAATTATAGTACAATGCTATGTAAAATTGTATCTGCTTATAAAAATGAATATTATAACTTCAGTTTTAATATCATTTAAAATAAATTTGTTACAGAATTTTTTCAATAATCTCCAATTATCAGGAAATTTAAAAGCATTTTATTACATTTTTGGGACGATGAATAAAAGAAATAACATATATAAATAAAGAATAATATTCATGATTTCTCATATTACGTAAAAATTATTATCATCTTTATAAATTTTTGGTAATTTTCCTTTTCTTACTAGTTAGCATTGAAATTTTATTTTGAAGAATTGAATATTTAATATTCTAATTGACTTGGAGTTACATTAATATTATGTAGAGTTTAGTTATTTTAAGTTAAAAAATTCTAATATTCAATAAAAGAAATACGTGATAAATTTTTTATATATTTTATTATTGAACAAATGATGATTCCCGTGAATAAATATCTGATATTAAAGAATATGCTTTCATAAAACTGATTATATATATATGTATATAAATAATTTTCATTTATGCTCTTCTAACTACAAAGACATTTTTATTGTTCGCCAACTTCATTATTTTAGAAATTGCTTAGGAAGTATCTAAGAAGAATTAAATAAAAAAATAACGTCATTATACTAGTTGATTATCTAGTTAGGGCTTGGTATCTCTATTTAAAAATTTTTATCATATAAAGCAAATCTGATCTTCAATAACATATTTTTTTCTCGTACTGTTTGCTTTTATAAAACACTAATAATTTATTATACACTTAAAAGGAAGAATAGGAGTTTTAGAAACTGGATGTTTGTCAAAGAACACAACTTTGTAAGAATGATTTCTTTTCAATCTTTTGAATATAGAAATTTGATTAGAAATTTTTACAACATAGTTGCATCTTAAAATCTTATATATTAAAAAATATGGCCTTTATATGGAAATGAATGTACGTAAATACTATTTTTCGAAATTTTTGGTATTATTTAATAATATTTCCGTCTAATCTCTAGGATAAATTAAACGTCAACAATAAACATTTATAACATACATTTGTTTTTTTTTTCTTTCATATATAATTTTTGGACTCGTAGTATGCGAAATATTATTATTCTCGCAAACTGGGTTATTGCTTTAGGAGAGTTGATGGAGTTGTCAAAACTAACGCTGAAATGATTTTTTCGAATTTCTCAGAATTTATTTTGGATCGAAGTTCGCTCTAAATGACAGGAACTTCCTGGGTGATACGCCGCTTCGTGTTATAAATGTTTTGAAATCAATAAGAAATTTAGATTAGCTTCTTCTTTTCCTTGCGATGACTGACGTACAAATCTTGGAAATTAGATTCCTTACTGAAAAATATGAACAGCATTCAAAATAGGGTTCTCATTATTCCAAGGGGAAAAAATTATTCTTCAGAATAATTATTATTAACAATGATTTCTCACGTTTGATATTTGTATAATTGTTATTTCAAATGACATTAGCTTCTTTAATAAAGTATTATAGATCTGAAATAGCAATATAATCTAAAATTTGTCACTAAATTTTTAACAAATTTATAAATGACATTATAAATCCCTTATTCTTATTAAAATTGTTATCTAAATACACAAATATGTATGGGTTTACAATATAAATCTAGCATTTATGTGAAATATAAATTTTTATACATCCTAAACTTCTACAGATCAGCATTAAGGGTCATAATGTTTGATACCTGGCTGCTTGTACTTTGAATTATTGTGTTAAGTTGCTCTTATATGAGATAATAAAAAGATCTTTTTTTAGTACTGTTCGGTGAGAGAGAGAGATTTTTTTACGCACTTTTACTAGTAATAAAAAAATAGAGATTTTAATTATTTTATTTTTAAATCTTGATTTACAGTTTATAATTATTAAAAATAAAAAATATTTTTACAAGATATTATTTTATCAATTTCATTAAAAGGTATTCTCTTTGAATGGAATCAAAATTTAATTAAATTTACTTATTAATATTTAACTACCCTGTTGATACTTAAATTCTAAAAACATCAAAATATTATATTTTCATGAACATATGAATTTGCTAAATTTCAAAATAAACTCCAAAATTTCCAGTTTTATTAAAAATGAAACAGGTGTGATAAAAAGTCATTAAAGGGAAAACTCTTTCTGTTAGAAAAATAATAGCTCCAACCGTACATTTATTCAAGCTCGTTTTGACTGAAAACATTGCATACTCGAACTATTTTGAAAACTTCATATACGCTGTTAAACATCGATGCGAACATCTGAAATCTTCTGATCCATAATCTTGAACTTATTTGATGTGGGGAAAATGGTTGTTCCGATCCCTTTGTTAGCGATCACAGAGTAAAAATGGGAATAGACCAAGTGAGAAAATTGATTTGATAAAAATGGGCGTGTACCTTTAAAGTCCTTAAACTCCTCTTACAAAATTTCTACTCTAAGCGTGAATCATTTCACTTTCTCAATTTTTAAACATAAGTTTTACTTAAAGATATTTTTAATATAGAAAAAGGTCTTTCTCTACACTCATGTTCTCTAAAAAACATTTTTGCTCGTTATTTTGAAGGATATAATTGACTTTAAATCTTAGATAAGCATCTTTACGTCCAGAGAAGCATATTAGTCTTGCGCTTTTACTTTCTTTAGAAACAAGACAGTGTACATACTCTTAGTTTGAAATGTCAAGAGTCAGTTATGGTTCGGGGCGCAATTTCTGACACGAAATAGGGCGTGTCTCACTTCAAGGTTGATTTAATAGATGCTTTTGAGTCACAATGATACATAAGCAACCTATTAATGATGCAGTGAAAACAGAGCAATCTGTAGTAGCTTAGAAAATTTACAACAGGTTTCCCAAACCATGATATGAGTCCCAATAGTGGTATATTTCAGTATTTTTTGTGTGACAGGTATTACCCAAAAAATTGAAATGAATTGTGAATTAGTCCATTGTTTGCTATGATTTATACTATTGCGTTATCATGTGATGTTAAAGTTTCATTTAAGCATTTGATTAAATAATATAACTTTAAAATTCTTTATTATTTTATGTTAAATACTTTATTATTGATGTTTTGCTTTTTTACCTAAAAATCTTTTTATGTGAATAAATTATTTTTGATACTTGTATTTTTGTTTTAAATTTTTTTTAAAGTATGTGAATTACTGGTTTAGAATATTTACAAGGTGAAGCAAGACAATGTGGCTAAAAATAATATTCATACCAATTTTTCTTTCTTTAGGCCTCAAAACATTAAAACTAAAAAAATGTCATCTTAACAACAACAAAAAATAATAATTTAGCTAACAGTCAGAGAAAGAGAATGAATAGAAAAAGACTGTTAGGAGGGAAAGGATCAGTCCCGGTTAGATGGAAGTTGCTAATTGCATATTTATTAATCTTCTTTTCAATTTTTATGTTGTTAAGAGGTATAAGTTCACTTTAAAAGATTAATCTATTTCTGGAATTTTCTTTCAGAAACTTAATGAGATGTGAAATATTTGTATTTTAATATCTATAGTAAAAGGTTTTTTTTATTAAAGCTAATAATTTTTAGGTATTGTGAATTGATAATTTATATAATTTTTTCATTATTAACTCTACTTATAAGAAACAAATTTTAAGGTAAATCGAATATGCCTAAACACCCTTGTGAAACTTGAGATTTCATACATAAATGTAGGTTCATTGTCAAATAATTTAGTAAAAGAAATGAATACACGATTCAAAGTGTTCCCTTCAGAATTGACTGATTATCAATTTATAATTACACACAATTCTATTTCTGTTAAAAGCAATAAGCATGGATGCTGCAAATGATAACTCCTTTAAAAAAGTTTTAAGTGCTCTTTCTTGCCATTGTATGTATCATATTTCGTTCAGTGTGTAAATCATACTACTTTTCTTTTAAGCTTTTGCGAAGAGAAAACTAAATAATAGAATTAAAGAAAGTTCTGAATTGTTATCATTTTAATCATTGAAGTTACGTTATCATTAGGGTGATACTGTAGGCGAAACAAATCGATTATTTGAAGAGCAGTTCTTAACCAAACGCTGTAGGTTGTTCCTGCCACCGGCTTCAAATCATTACTATCTGATATTTTAATAATACTGCGCAGAAGCTAATTGGAATCATGAGTGGGAATTAGCTGCCTTCTCTAATTAGAGCCGTTTCTGTTCTGGTGCCAGTCCTAGCCATATGTTTATTAGAAAAAGACCAGGTTAGGCACTTGAATACCAAGCTGCCTGTGGCATGGACAGGCATTAAGAGGAACGCATTCGTTTGAGGTGAATTTTTTACGCAATTAGAAGCAATATTTTTCTGATTATTTGGATGCAAACGCAGGCTAATGTTCATCTTCATCATCGCTTTTCAATGGTAAATCAGTTATCTTATACGGTGCTAATATCTTCTTCATTTGGCCTACAAGATTACTAAATCTATCTCCGATCGAAAACAATACTGAACCGCAAATCTAAACCCACACTCGTTGTCGGTTGCTTCTGATTTCACTGACGAACCGAAAGAAGTATTTAATATCAAATAAAATGAAATTTGACACTTTTATTCATACAATTGGATATTTGGATTCAGAATCGCGATTGTTACAGATATTATTAAAATGCAAATATTTTGCATTTGAAATGCTTTTTTTTTCTGCCATTGCGACTTAAAAAACTGTCAAAATATAACTAGAAAAAGGATTTATTTAAACTTTAGTCATCTATATTAATTTCTTCTTGGTTTTGGTTCTTAATTTTTTTCGGTATTTTTATAAATTTGGGTGAAACTGTCAATATTGAAACTATTACCTAGATCCATTACCTAAAACCTTTGATTATTTTATATTACGGAATAATATAGCACTGTCTTGACACAGTAAACATTACTTTTATCATGTTCAGAATGTTATTAAACATACATATTATGAATATAAAGTGCTCATTCAAAACATTGAATAATTAGATTATTGTTCATTTAATTCACTGACTCGAAATAAATTATTTGTTTTGATTTGATTAATAATTAGAATGTCGTTAAACATACGTATTATGAATATAAAATGCCCATTAGGAATATTGAATTATTATATTATTCTTCATTTAATTGACTGACTCGAAATAAATTAGTTCATTTGATTTCTAGTGATAATAATTCACAAAGATTACCAATAGTTTGGTACTGAACAAGTTTTAATCTTTATTTTAAGAAAATTATTTGAATATAACATATTTGCTTTTTTACATCTTGGAAATTTTCTTAAAAACATTAAAACTACATTTTAATAGTTAAATCTTTAATTTTTCGAATTGTGAAATTTAAGTATTTACAAGGAAATATTTTATGGTAAAAGTAGTGTTAAATTATGGTGTGTGTTTTCCGTTGTGCTGGATTTTTCATATTTTCTTCTATTTGGCATCTCAGTATTCTATATTTGATACTAAAAAAATCTATAGTTGATTTTTCTGAACGAAAACTAATAAAATAAATAAAGAAGAAAATTTTGACAAACGCATTTACAAAACAAAAGAAATACAGCAATGGGGCTCAAATTTTTTAAAATTAGTTTTGGGTGTTTGTCAGGCTTTTCTGAATAAGGCATTTTAATTTTAGGTCTATTTAATTAAAGACAACTGTATGAAATAGAAATACCATACTGTATGAATGAATAGTAAACCATACTCATAGACAACTGTATAGTTGTCTATTAACTCAATAGACAACTGTATGAATAGTAAACCATACTCATTACTGAGATAACAGAATTAAATAACAACAGTTAAATCCTAGGATAAGCTTTAATAATTTATAGTTCCTATTTTTAGAATTTTAATTCTTAACTTATGATATAATTAACTGCAAACACTATTATTTTAAGCTGTCATATGCGAACCACATTTCTCCCGCAATAAATCCAGGAATTCCGATACATTTTGTGACATATGCGTAGGAGGCGAATGGTTTTAACAGCTGTGGTCATCTGGCACTTCAAGACACATTCGTGGAATTATTGGCCCACTCAAACATTGCAGCCGATTTATGGTTACGGACCCAAATGCATAATTAGGAAGTGGTATGCCTATAGAACTCCTCAAGGAATACCTTGGTAGGCTTATTCAGGTGTAACGGAGCCCAAGTTTGAACACCAGTTACAAAAGCTTGCTTAATATTATTATATAATAACAATTAAGAGAGGATGAAGATTAAAATAAAAAACATAAATGAACTTTTATCTGAGGACATTTCCTATTAATTAAAATATACTTGATAAATGTATTTATATGCAGAATGTTTCAAAACTAGCAACAACTAAGTTAGAAGATTATAAGTTAGAATAAATCCTTACTCAATGTCTGAAACTACATCTATATATATATATATATACTTTTAGATAATGCTTTATAGCAGGCTGTTCCGAATTATCTTGTGAATTTGATAACTCGGTCATTTTTTATTTAATTATTTTTTAACAATGAGTGATATATTCGTGGAAATAGGACGTTCTCCTAGTAATTTGAAGACAGATCATCCATTTCTAATTCGGAAGCTCTATCTGAGTTATTTCCAGTTTTATTTTCGCCTATATTTAATTCATATTCAAAATAGAAAAACTATGATATTAAGAGAATGATTTCTTCCTCATAGTGCCCATTTTCTGTTTTAAAACTTTTGTGTGGCTGTTTCCATCGATGGTTATGATACTTTTTTTGAGATATTTTTCATCCCTCTGGACCAAATACTCTCTCATTGCTATATGCAGAGAAGGTGCCAGTTGAAGTTTCTCGTCATATGACAGCAGTTAAAATTTAAGAGTTCGGTCCCAAAATATTCCTTGAATTGTTTTAGAACGGGGTGTTGATATAACTAAACTAAAAATTGAAACGTATTCCTCCTTTTCCACTTTTTTTGTCATCATTATTAGAATCTTAATTAATCTAAACTAGAAGTGGAAACAGAAATGAATTAGAATAAAAAAGAAATCTTTTAGCACTAATATTTTTTTAATTTTATTTTTCGAGTTTAATACTGGATGTTTAAATAAATATAAAGAACTATTGCAAATTAGTTAAACTGTTCCTTTCTTATCTTCAGAATTGTTCTTGACAAATTCGATTGATGATTTCTGTCTCTCGATTACATATCAATATCTTTTTTAATTGGAATCAGAATAACTCTTATAATAATGTTCATAGGGTGCCATTGGAAGATAGCTGAAAAGTCCCCCCCCCCCCCCCTAACGCTTCGCAAATTGAAGAATAATAGTAGATGACCGGAAATTAGGAATATAGAAACAAATATTTTTGAGAAAGGATATATCATAGAAAATGCAATTAAATGATCGTTAAATTGGGCTCTGACACTAAATTAAGTTAAAGAAAAATGGTGCCCTAGAAAAATACGCTTAAGTGTAGATTTAATAAAATACAGCGTCATTACCGCACCATTATAAATTGGTTTTCATTAAACCTGTATTATGTATTCTGTCTGGTGTGCTTGATTTTTTCACTTACAGTCAAAGAATCTTTTGTTTTTGAGTAAAAGGCTCATTTTTTTTTCTTGCAGCTCATTATTTGACTTAAATATGGATAGTTTTTACATGGAAAATAATAAAAAATGTTTAAAAACTCTCTAATTATCTTAGATTTTTTAATATAAAATCATACCTAATATATCTGAAAAATGTATTATAAATTAAAAACTTTAATAAAGTAGGGAAAAGTCCTTTGCTGTAAACATCAATGAATAGAAATGTGAAAAGTTCTATTTTTTAAAAAAAATCTTTTTTAGCTAAGAAATTTGTTGATGATAATGCTTCTAAATTCTTTAATCATGTAAAACATGTTATAAATGAAAGTTGCAAATAATCTTTAATTAATTGAAAACATTGTTATAAATTAATACAATATAAATTAACCGAATTTTATATTTTCATCTGATAACATGTAATATTTATATTATGATTTTTATATTTTCCTTATTATTATGATTTTTATATTTTCATTATTATTATGATTTTATATTTTCATGTACCTTAAAGCTTTCATGATTGTGGCTCATAAAATTTTTTCCCAAGCCAGCGCATAAGGACAAGTTTTAATTTATTTAATAATTAATATTCTCTTTAATTGGCGTAAATAAATTTTTTAATCTTTGAGTTGATAAAAAAAGTTAAGTCAAAATTTTTAATCTTTTAGTTCCATTAAATTTAGACATTTCGCAGTTAACATTTACATGGTCGACAACATTTATAATTCTCCATTACATTTCTCTAAAAAAACTGAAAACTTTTAAGAAAAATGTTATTCATTTAAGCAATTTCTAATTAACTTTTTTCCTGTTGGTATGAAATTACATGCTGTCCCCTAATGCGTTTTTTAGCGTTTCTAAAATGGAAGATGTTGACTTTTTCCCTTCAAAACGAGTTTAATATTTGCAGACAGCATCATTTATTTTTCTTTTCAAGGAAATTGCGGGCTTAACGTAACTCTCCGTTGAATCATTGAACAACAACAATTTAAATAAAGTAGGATTTTCTCGTAAATATTCTTTTTCGTAAACAAAAAGGAATGAATTAACCGGAGCTTTGAGCGCTTTTGCTTAATGGCTTCATCATGGCCTGCTGGCTTCTGGATTTAACAGTTGGAAAAAGTAAGCAATTTAATGGCATACGAGCTCAGGTATTCTAAAAGCCACGCTTTCGCATGCATTCTGTTTAATCCATCCAACCAAAAAGATGCCCAAGTTAAGAAATTTACTTTGCCATTTTTATCATTTACTTTTTTCTCCACAAAAACTCCTAGAATAATAACTGATTGTTAAATATTCACTTCGTAACTCTGGCATTAAATTGTTTTAAACTTAGAATTTTAAATCAATTCTTACTGATTTCTTTAGGAATATTTACATGAAGTTAGTATGTACCTGCACTCATGTTTATTCGTTTGATTTCGAAAAATAAAACTGGAATTATAGAATCATCGAATGAGTTCTTTTCATCTTAAAATCATTTCTGAAACGTTAATTAATTTGCGTTACTTTTTTTTATTTAGGTTGCTAAGGGAACTTTTAGCTATCTTGTGATTTATTTTTAAAAGAGAATGATAAATTTATTATTTTTGTAATTAGGTGATTTGATTAGATGGAAATAAATTAAATACTCTAGTGATTTGAGAATATTTTAAAAACATTTATAAATGTCTGTGAGTAAATTTTTCATAGACTTTTAGAAAAACGGAT
>JAOUZG010043367.1:151532-177299 GCA_026289955.1 Argiope argentata | reverse complement strand
TGTTTTAAAATTTCAATGAGTAAATATCATTGAGAAAAATTATAGAAACAATTATTTTCCTTCATGACAGAAGAAAGGAAGGAAAAAAAATAGAATTTTTGAAGCTAAGGATCACCATTTGCTTTCTGTCACATGAAAAGTATATAGAGAACGTTTAGTAGCTGCCAAAAAGTTTGAATTTTAGTTCCCGTGTTGAGCTTTACATTTTAGAACTACACGAATTCAGAAAAGATATTTTTGGAATCATGACTATATGCGAACAAGATAATTCTAAAAACACTACTTGCTATATGGATGAAATCTGGTGTATGGTCTTTAGTCCCAATCAGTAGAATTCTGTCAAACTTTGAACGAAATATTTTCTGTTGTCTACCTAGAAGTTCGAATATCATTTCTCTCGTTAAAGGCAAAATTATAAGAGGTCGATGGTTTATCAAATTCGTTACACAGATTTAATGCCTAAAGTTGAGATGTGGGTCGAATTTAAAAATGTATTTTTCAAAGGGTTGACAGTCAGATAATCTGTTCTGTCGCAATCATATAAACGTCATAACTCAAAATCACTGCGACAAATGCATGAAAATGGGCATGTGATTTTTTGAATATATTTGTGGTTCTGTATCAAAAATGAGGTCTCAATCTGTCGAAATAAAACTCTAAAGTGCACATTTAACCCTTTGGTATTTATATATTAACCTTTTGGTATTATATATTAATATATTAATGGCCGAAAAAAACTCAACACATTGCACTTAAAGTACCTTCTTGGGTACTTTTAACTGAAGTAACCAAGGATGTATATTAAAGACCAAGTGAGAAAGTTTCAATGAGACCATTCTCTCTAGTTTTAATCTAAAAAACACAATTTGAATGTCTGTCTTCTATTTATATATAACTGAACCAGAGTCTAATTGTTTAAACCTCATACAATTTTCTCTCTTCCTTCCCCTCCCCCCAACAAATATGAGGATTCTTTTTCCTTAAAATCTGGGAGATTGATATTATTAAAAGGTTTATACATTGTCTTAATTTTAGAGCTTCAGGGTTAAAAAGAATCAAGTTTCTACCAGAAGACATCATTACGTTAAATCTTTTTCTTAAATTTCAATTGAAACTAAAAACCAAATTCACTTTTATGAGACTAATTTATTTCTGTTCAATTTTTATTTTATTTTAATCACTTTTTCATAATCAGTTTAAAATACACGCAGGCAATTAGCACAATATACAATTATTCCATTTTTATCTTTAAATATTAAACCCTTTTACGGTTTATCACGCGTGTGATTTTGTTTACCTTAAAATTGCTTTTTTCGGACATTTTGGGTTTCATTTCTTGTTTCCTGCAGTAACCCTCTTTCAATTTGCAAGAATAGTTATTCAATTTTAAATAATGCCTATTAAAATTACAGAATTATTTCTTTTTAAATTTATTTTGTCGCGTATAAAGATATACGCTTCTTTCTAAAGTATCCTTCCTTCAGAGTATGCTTCCTTTTAGAGTAGATTTTTTATAGCAGTTATTTTTCTTCGTTTAACGCTGTAGATAAAATTCCATTTCAATTAGTAAATTCATCAGTTTTTATCGAATTTTGATACACTTTTATCCACAGCTTCAAAGACATACTATTTAAAATGTGTCACATACTGATCTTTTTTTTATTTTCAGAATAAGAATTTATTTTTCTTGTAACCATTACAGTCCTTACATTGGGTCTCAAAATCCAAAAATTGTATTTTGAATTATTTGATTAAATGTTTAAAGAAAAATTTATCTCTGGATCTGAATGCACAAATTCTGCACAAAACCAAAATATATATCAACAAAAAAGGAATAAAATGATAGATATTTGGCATTTGGCTGTTTTCATCCATTCTGCCTTTCATTTCATTCAGAGCTCTTGAATTTTGTTCTATGACAATTTGTGTGAATTTTGCGATAAATTGACCATTCTTTAAGCGGATGTATATATTAAATCTGCGAAGTATTATCTGAGATAGTACAAGCTTTTGTTTCTTCTTTTTAAGATTATTAATCTTTTAAGTTAAAATTTTATCTATTAAATTTTCTTTTACAAATCAAGGGAAAAGAGAAGAGCACTTTTTCCATGGTCGGATATATTTTATAGAGTTCTAAAACGGAACTTCTTGCATATGCAAGTGAGATAAAATTCTCAATGCTGTATTGTATAACGCATTTTATTAAATGAACTTGAGCTTTATTGATGGCTTATCTTTTAAATATCTTATTTTCTTTAACTCTAGAAGTCAAAAGATAAGTTAATCGATTTATTAAACAGTTTTCATGCCTTGAAAAACCAAATGCTTAACTTGAACAAAAAGCTCGGTTTCAAAGTGCCTTATTCTTAAAATGTTTAATAATGAATTAAAGACTAAAAAGCGGAAGAAAGATTGGAAGACTAAAAGCGGAAGAAAGATTTAAAATTGCAACAGTTTAGCACACTGATATTTTTAAAAATAGTTTTCCTATCATATTTACTTCAGATAATAACTCTTATCACTTTAAATCATTAAAATTTAGGAGTCCATTAGTAATATAGGTAAAAAATACTTTGGTGGAATTTTTTAAGTGTATACTTTTTCTCTAGGATATTATTGATGCATATCTCAGTGATGTATGAATCAGTTATTAAATGGATTAATATTTCGGCATTCCCTTTAATCCATCATCTATTTGCTTGAAAAGTCAGTTGTTAAATATATATTGCTGGAATCACAATTTTCAATCTTTTATTTATTTACTGCAGACGTTTCATATACTGGAGGGCATCTTTTCAATATTCTAGGCTGCAATGGTCTGCTTTTCTCTTCACGCTGGATTTAATCAAACTCAATTGCATAGGCGAACAGAGTTACAGTGTTTGGAACAGAATTTAACCAACAGAGCTGGACTCATTCATTTATTTGATTGTGTTGTTGCCCACGACTCTCCTCTTCATTTGTCTGCATTCCCAGAACTGAAAAGAGGAAGTAACGGATTCCAGAATGCCGTGAATGGATCCTTAATGCTGTTTGAAAAGTAGCCGGATGCACGGTGCATTGCAGGGTATTTAGAATCCTTTAACCGAATCTAATTTACATTAGAAATGGCACGTTTCAAAATTTTAACAATTCAAAATAGGAGCTTTATGTTAAAGGAGAATTTATACATCTTTTCAAACTCAGTATGCTGTTTTCAGTGATATTAGCTTCAATGCAAAAATTATTATATTATTTAAGGTTAAGGAACGCAAATGTTTGTATATTTATTTTTGTTATTTGCATGTTTAGATTATGTCTCATTTTTTTATATTAGAAATAAAACAAATTATATTCTAGATTCAGAGGAACTATGAGATTTTGCTTTAAAAATAGTAGTTATAGATCTTTATCCTTATAATGATGAAAATAGAACTTTGAATTGTAAGTCATTATTTAATTAAGGTTTTACTAATTTCTGAAAAATATGACTTTAAAATTAAATGTTTTTGAAATTTTGTTGTTTATTTTCTATAACATAGTCTGAAGTTAAGAGCAATAAAGTTAGATAGTTTAATATTTATATGAAAGTGAAAATTAAATCGTCTATATTATTACTTAAATTAACAACACTATAAAAAGCGAAGAAAAAAAATTGAATGAAAATCATCTATAAAATTGAACACACAACACTGAACATCTATTGCTATGTTCTAATTTTTTTTTAGTGTGCAAGCATTCAAATGCGGATGTTGGTTGCATATTGAAAGACAGATAAATCTGCAGGAGTTTTGAATGATTTTGACTGAAAAATCATATTTTTAAATACATAAGTACCATCTTAATGTGTCGTAATGTCAGTTAAATGTTGGAGCCTAAAAATCATTTCTATTTTCTTTTAAAATACACAAAACTAAGGCCGAACTCCTGCACGAATGATCTCTTTTCGCAGTTCTTGTATATCTGTGATAAACGGATCTCGAGATAGAGATGGCCGATGACGAGGATCAACATCGCTTCAGGACTTTTTCTGAAAGTGCGAACAAGAGCGAAGTCGGTTATTCACCAATTCAAAATATTAACGCTCCATAGTCGTTTCGCATGAATTATGAACATACGAAACGACTATGTGACTAACGAACATACAAACGATCGAACATATGAAGACGGCTGATAATATGGTTTAGAGACCATTTCTTCATGTTGGTGTTCCAATCAAGAGCGATATGAATCTTAAATCAGAAAGAAGACCAACAACGCTTCTGAACACCAGAAAACTACTCAGCCTGTTCTTTCTTTATCTTTGCACAACACTCTAGAGTGATGAGAATATTCTTTTTCGTGATTTTCCCTTTATATGCACAAGAGTCAAAGAAAGGTGATGAATAGTATCACAAACCTTATTTCCACACGAGTCGTAAACCGAATAATAGGGAAACACTTGCTTGGATATGGACAAATTATATGTGTATAGTTGGAAAATAATTAGACACTTAGCGTCTAATTTCGTTAATATATATATACTGTACCCTAAAGATGTATACAAATTTTGGATAGCTGTTATATAACATAGTTATATTTGATAACTGACATTAATTGCTGTTGCTATGAAGTATTATCAATTATCAAAAAACCTCAAATTGAACGGTAGAGTAGTGAAAAATCGATGTCTAAAAAGCAAATGCATCGCTCTCTCCTTTCCCTTGTTTATCCCGCTAATCACCCGGATCAAATTACCAACCCGAAGCAAAACGGGGCAAATTGGAAAAACCAATCACCGGAAGCACACGGCGATGCCGCATTTCACTATTACGTTGAGGCAGCAAATGCTGGCGAGGATCCGTTCTGTAAATAATGGCGCATTCTCCTCCCACTTCTTCCTGTAAATAGTCTTGAGCCGGGAAATAAGCTTAACGATACGTTTCGATTTCGTCTGAGTGGATTCATCCCGAATTTCCCAGCCTCTTTTGTTCAAACCACCAGTGCTTGGAGGCTTGGAAGGAAACAAATATCAACAATTCCCAAGGATAGTTTTAAGGAAGAATTTACTGTCAACCACACCGCCCGTCGTCCCGAGAATCCAGGTGCAAAAATTCTTAAAATTGTCTTCATAATAGAATCCGTGCAATACGTCTAGAAAGCAATAAGATGTTTTTTGAATTTCTATTTTTAGAAGTCTGAAAATAATGAATTATATTGTGCCTTGGTCATTTTTTTTCTAAAAATGCCTCCGGAGATGTAAACAAACAGCAACGCATTCATCCGGAAATTATTGCTATATTTTTCGCTTAAGGGACAGAAAATAAAAGCTACATAAAAATACAAAACAACTAAAAAAATTCCCATAACTGTTTTGAGGTGTTGCTATTTAGCAAACTATTTAATTATTCGTCTTCCTATGCAAACAGACGGATATTCGAAAGTATGTGGACTACAGATATTCCAGTCTTTAATACTAATGAATTGAAGTTCCCCCCCTATTGCGCAT
Source organism: Argiope argentata (assembly GCA_026289955.1). Taxonomy (NCBI): domain Eukaryota; kingdom Metazoa; phylum Arthropoda; class Arachnida; order Araneae; family Araneidae; genus Argiope; species Argiope argentata. The sequence continues at coordinate 171,832 of JAOUZG010043367.1, read as the reverse complement.
AACATACGTCAAAAGAGAATAGTGCGGCCTGTTTTCTTTCGTTTTTTGACGAATAATGAGCTTCATTATTATGGGATAAAATCAATAATTAATAAATTTCATTATAATGACGTCCTTTATTATAATGAGATACAAATAAATAATTGACTATTTTAATGTTAATCTACGTCGAGTTCAATTCATTTTTCTCATTTGAAAGTATTTCTATCCATTAATATATTCATAGTTATTGGCCATGAAATTTATTCATTACGTTTTCCTTATTATTAGAAATGGCAAAGAAGTTATTTTTCTTTTGTGTTTTTACCTTTTGTCAGTTAATAGAAGCAGAGAGAATAAAATAACAAGTTTTTTGGATTGATTAAACGGTAAAACGTTCATGCTAATTCTTTCTTTATCAGAAAATGTCAAAACAAAAAAAAATGTTTCTTGACCGAAATTTTTTATTAAATACAAATACAATGATAAGAAGTGAAAAAGAGTTGAAAGATAACGTCGAAGTTCGGTAATTTTTATCCAAAGTTTGCTTAGGATATAGGTGTTTACTTATTAAAACAAGTTAATTCAATGTATTTGTGCTTTAACTTTAATTTTTCGCAATATTCTTTTTTATTTCTTTTTCAAAATCATTAATTATTAGTTGAGTCAATGAATTAATAAAAAAACAAAAATTTCCTCTCTTATTAAAGGACATTTTCTTAAGTTTCTTTCAATCGAGGCTCTTTCTAGACCGGAAAAAAATCTTTGAATCTCCGTTTTCAGCGACTACTTTACACGTGCATGCAAATGATGACGAAAGTAAATACATTATTATTTATGTATTCATAATGTCTCAGTAATAAATGAGATTTTATTTACAGTAATTTTTACTTAAAATCCTTTAACGAGTTTGAAAGAAATTATGATTCTTCAATTCATTTTTTCTTTTCTTTTCATTCTTTTTTTAATTATAATAGCTTGATTCTTTTCCTTTGTTCCCATTCTTTTTTTATTCATTCATTTTTAAGGATAATAACTAGATTCATTTCTTTTGTTTTCAAATAATCAAGAATTCAATTGATGCAATTTTGTAAATAAATTCAAGATACGAAATTTCTGCGGTGTTTTATTTTTAGATAGCAAGGTGAGGATTATGATATTCATTCATTTATTATTATTTTAAGGCAACATTAGAGTATTGAAAAACTTTTTAGCATAACTTCTAATACTTGCTGATTAAAATAATATTGTTCAATATTGGTATTCATTGATCATTTTCTAAAAGCTAATGTAACACAGCAAAAGTCATATAATATTAAATTTGTGGTTGAATTACTACTGTTGTATTTATGACTTGTTCTATATAGGTCTACTGTTATATTTATTACATGATTTTGTATTTAGTATATTGATTTAATTTTTATTAACTTCATAGGATTGAGGCTAAAAAATTGGAATGGTAGATAAAAAAAATGTACATGAAGGTCAATGAGGTAAAATCTGTGCATTCCTGAGTTTTTACTTTATTATTACTCTTAGTTTTACTAATGTTTTATAAAGTAGAAAATAATTTGTGTTTCATATCCGTTATTGCAGTAAAATCGAAATCAAAAAAAAACTTTTATCGCTTTTATTATATAATACTAAGAAAAGGAATTTTACTACAAAATTTAATTAACCATATTTATTGCATGTTTTATTTTTTTTATGAATGTTTACCTGCATCCTTACTTAAGATATTTAGTGAGGCTTTCTATTTTTTAATATTCCATTTAATGTCTTCACAGTTCACTAGGATAAATAGATTTTTAAAAAAAAGAAGAAGAAAATTCATAGTTCATTAGAAGTTAACAAAAATTATTGAAAAACTTTCACCGATTTGAATTATTATATCGCAATTATTGATATATTGAAAATTTATCATTAAAGCAATTATATGCCGAAAACTTTTTAAACGCTCTACAAGATGACAACAACGCAATCACATTTATTTTATTTGTATTGAAACATACTGAAGCATTCTACCTTTGGCGATTTCATAAAGCTAACTTATTAGTATAAGAAGGAAATTGAATAAAAAAAATAAACTTATTATAAATCGAGATAAAAAATTATGGTTAATTGAAATCAATAATATTTAAAATTCAGAAGAAATTAATTGCACATATGCATTACCTATGAAAAATGCGAAAGCTATTTTAGAATTATATTTATTTCGCGGCTTCTTAAATCTCAAAGATATCTTTTTTTAATAAAGAAAAATATCATTAATTATAAAACAATTTCTAAGCTGTTTCTTATGCTTCATATAGATAAATGTTTGCAGGAAAAAAGAATTTACAAGATATTTCTAAAATAATTCAATATAAAACTTTACAAATTTCTATTTTAAATAAAAAGAGATAGAAAAAAGTTTTTTTTTTAAAAAAAATTATGGAGTAGAGTATTTGAATGCAGTCACTTCAAATTAAGCTTACGAGGAACTTAAAAATGCTTCATATAAAATTATCACCTCAAGTATTCATGATTTTAAAGCATAAACTAATTACAACATTTTTTTGAAAAAAAAAACTAATGGGCTTAGTAAGCATTTTAATATCCGGGCTCCCATGTAGCCTTATAGTAAAAAAACTACCTTTTAGGCTAAAGTGTTTTTTTTTAAAGAGACACTCTTTTAGCTGTAATGTATGTTAATAAAAATAGAAATTTAAGAAATTTTTAGAGTTTTTTTACTAAGCTTATTTATTTTTCGTAACTTTAAATGTGGTGCTCTAAAATAATTTTTGTAAAATTTTGAATAAGACTTTAATAAGAAAACAAATTTAAATAATACAATACATAGTATTGATTCAAATAAAAAAAAATCATAAAATCTTTGTTACATATGTAATTAAGCCTTTTTTAGCGAAATGTTATTATTATTATCTAATTTTACCCTATAACTCGTAGTACCTACTTCCAATGAATACTTTTAGCTCTTTTTAAATTCCAAGTCTTTAACTGCGTATGAAAGAGCAGATGAAACCAAATATGATGACTTAACACCGAAAAATATTAATTTCATAGGAAATTTGGATGAAATATATTTACTAGAAATCTATTTCTAATTTTATAACAGGAATAAGGATAAATTAAAATAAGTAAATATTAAGTACCTGCATCCACCTTTTAATAAAATGATTAAATACTTGGCCGTTTGCCTTTCTCTGTGTTTATTTGAATGCGAAGGAAGTAATTTCAAACGCAACAAACTATATAATCGAAATTCGGCTAGTTGCCTTCATACTGAAATTGCAGATCTGCATCAGTATATTTGTATTCTGAATATTAATGTATTTTATATGTGTAATTGTATTCTGTGAAGAAAAGCAGTAGATTTTGCAATTGTTTTTATTAAATATGTCATTAGTGCATGCATTCCATAATATCGACGTAAAAACTCCGCTCGTGATTCGGATGAGGTATTAAAAAAGATATATAAAAAACATCACTTTTTTAAAATATTGAATCTGGATCTTTTGTACTCTGATTATATGTGTTACCGCTTTGATCATTCCTCTAAGAAGAAATTTTTTTATTCTCTGATACTTACTTTCTCTACAGACACTGAACTGGGCTGCTTCTAACTTTTATAAATCTCCAGACATTTTAAGTAATAGAGGATCCAAAACCCTCTCCGATTTACATAAAGTTCAACTATAAAAAATATAGATGCATACATACATGCTCGCATCATTAAATTATCTTACATGTAAAAAACAGAACAGTTGTATAATCTACTTGTAGATTGCTATTCTCATGTTTACATAGCTTTCCTTTTGATGTTTTTAATTCAAAATGATGATCAATTATCTGTGAAAATATAAAATGGCTTTATTAAACCTACAATCTGCGTAGTGCTTTTTATGTCACCTCGTTGAACATTCATTGGACATCTTCACACGACTTTTGTTAGCTGTATTCGAAAAGATACTTTTTGAATGGCATTTTCTTAATTTATTTCCTTTTTTGCTTTGATTGAAAAGAAAATAAATAATTTTAAACGCACTTTCTGAGGTTCATTCTGCTTATAATACATTCATTCCTTTTAAGACATAAGAACAAAATATCTCCACTAATAAAAAAAATTCAGTATATTACAATTACCTACTTCGGGGCATTATAATATCATAATGTTTCCGAATTGATTCTTCTATTTGTCTTTACTTGATTCAATTTTTTGCATTTTGCGCATAAAAAAAGTTTTTAAGTCATACAGCAGAAAGAATATCAGAAAAAATCAAATTCATCAAATTGGGATATTGCCAATTAAAGCATATTATTAAAAATAATATTATGATTAATACAAAATGTTTCATTTACGTTTCTTTCTCTCATTTCTTCAACGCAAAGATTATTGAAATCCGGTAATATTTCTTCACTTGAAGAAGAGTTTTAACGATCTTTTTAATATTATTTCATTTAATTACTTGCTACATCAGAAAGTTTTTTAAAAAAAACAAGAAGTAGTCATTTCTTACGTCCAAGAATTTGTAATCACTGTTACTACATTCCATACTCTAATCCAGATTTATTTCCTTAAATCAATTACTTATTTAAAGTAGAATCTTCATATTATTTTTTGACACTAGTTATTACCTATACCACGAAAACATTTGTCGCCCGAAGAAATTCAATAGTCATATCCTTTTTTTCTCACACGAATTCATTTTATTATTAGTTTTCAATTCCGGCAATACATCGATTCTTCTGCTGTATATCTTACTGTCCCCTTCTGGCAAATAGGAAGGAAAACATTTGAAGACTTTTCCTATTCAAAAAATATTTTAGTAGTGTTTATATTTGAAAGCCATGCTTAGCAATTATAAGTAAATTCTGAAGTAAATTGCTTTATATGCAAGACAAAGGCATGGTTACGTCCGTTTTACTACCTAGAATTTACTTACGGCAAAAATAAATAATTTAATCTACTTTTAAACGAAATATTTAATTTGAAAGTATTCTTATAAAGAAGAAGAATTTGGGCTTTTACTATGAAATTTCCTTTCGAATAGAGATTCCGTTTTTGGAACTATGTTTGTCTTTCTCTGAACACGATCACTTCAAAACGGATTCGGATAAACATATGATATGATATGCCAGTATTGCAAAATTGTTAGTTTCTTTTTGATTTAAAACTAAAGCAATACGTTGGAAATATGTCGATGCTTCCGTCAATGTGCGTAGAAACGCAGCAGCTTGGGATCTATTTGAAGTTTTAATACAACTTTGTGCCTTGTGTTATAGTTTGGCAACAGAATAGGTACGCTGTCTGATTTATACCAGTTTGCTGTTTCATGCATATGCGAATATAATAATTTAAAAACACAGCAAGTCAGAAAAATGAAATTTGAGACGCTACTATGATGCCAATATTGAAAATGCGTATCTAAATTTAGAGGCAATAGGCTAATTTGAAAGGTTAACATTCTCTATTCAATTTTTCTAAATATTTTATTCTCTTCATTCATAATTATTTAATGATTATTCATCTACGTACTCGTGCTGTAATAGTTCATAGGAAAATAATATATATGGTATTGTAAAAGCATAAGGGTAGAGAGGAGAGTACTCCTTTCAATTGTTTTGTTTCATGCCAGCATGAAAATGTAGATTATATCACTTTGTCTAAATTGAAATTCTATCAATATTATAAAGTATTAATTTATTTCAAAACTTAAAACAGGCCCTTGTCACCTCTTCCATTTTTCATTCAATACATTTTTAATGAATAAAGAAAATATGAAATCAGATTAATGAAAGCAAGAAACTTTATTTTGAAAATGAATTAATTCATTTTAGAATGTTATTTTATATTCCAATTTTCTAAAACATTCGTCGCATTCGTTATCATTCATTAAAAATAAAACTTCTCAATTATTAATTTCTCTTTCAAAATTTGTTGTTTTCAAATTAAATGAAATTCACAATGTATAATATATATCGAATGTATCAGATCTCGATAAATATATACAATGAACAAATGGATTTAATTATAACTATATTTCATGTTTACCTAATAAAACTAGCCTTTTTTTATCTACCTATTCTTTTTAACTTTCACACTTCATATTTAAATTCCTAGCCGTTGCCTGGAGCAGATTTATTCAATAGAATGGGAGAGAAGAGATGACTTCGCGTTGAGTCCCGTTAACAAAAGTTTCTTACCCAATCCAATTCGGAAATCAGCACCAATCTTGAAGTACCATAATGCACTGCGTCAGAGCATAATATTCAATAATTGCCTCTGAGGTGTAATCGAACGATTCAGGTATTGAGCTGGAGATGAAGATAAAGGGTGGTCAATCCCAATAATATGTTTTCAACTGGAGATGCAAATTGAAATAAGTCCTCCCCCCCACATGAATCATTTAAACTTTTGAATTTATCTTTTGAGTGTTATTGGCTGTATTGGTCTTCCTGAAAGGATTATTGAAAGCATTTAATGGTTTATGGAAAATAAGTGGATGTTTGATGATATTCATAGTAATATTAAAGATGTCAGAGAGGCAAAATATCGATTAGTCTCTTGATTTATCTGGTGATGTCAATAATACGTCTTTTCAAACTCAATAAATTGGAACAGCTTGCTAAAACAAATGTAATAATATTGTAAGAAAAGGATTAAATCTTATATGTTTATCTATAAACAATTTGTTATGTCGCATGTTAAAAGAGACTTTTTTCAAAGTGAACTCCATATGGTGAGTAAATTTAAACAAGGCGAAGTGAAGTGATGATCAAACGTGAATCTCGATTGAATAATATCTGCTTCTTCAAGGTTGATTTGTTTTTCGGAGAATTTTTTGTGTGGATATTTTATCTCTCAGTATAGTGTCCTAGTTGCAGGACTACATTGACGCCTTAATTGGATGGTATACCGCCAGATTGGTTGGCCTAAGTTAGAGATAACCTCCTTGAATATCTCTTTCATGAATGGATTGCATAAATTGCGAACTAAAACACAACACTTACACCATGACCAGACCTAACACCTTATGATTTCTTCTTGAGGGGGTACTTATTAAACTCGGTACCCCTAAATTCCTTTCCTGTTGATCTAGTGGAGATAAAATGGTGTATCCCAACCACTGACTTGATTCAGATACGTTAACACACGTTTGAAAGAAATGGAGATATCATGCTCCAGCTCGATGTATGTCACGTGACTAAGGCATTTGTTACGGATGATCGCTACCAAAACTTAAAATAATCCTATGCAATTCCGCTACATGAAGCACATAACATTTCTTATGAATTATATTGCATTGAAACTGTATTCTTATTATGAATGAACTTATCATTAAATAGAGACATGTTATTATATTTTAAGTGCAACTAAATATCTGTTTACGAGCCGAAACAGCCGACTCGGTTTTTAATCTGCACACTTTTTTACAAATCAATAAAATATAAAAGAAAATTTTAGCCCTCTCCCATTTAGTAATTTGTAATCAAGCCACAATCGAGAATAAAATGAAATATGACCGAGTCTCATATTTAGAAACGTGTAAAGAAAAATACTCAGAAAACATTGCAAATGACTGTCTTGGAGACATTCGAGGACAATTAGGGAAGGGCACTGCGGTTGGGATGGATCAATTTTCATTAAACCTTAACTACTCTCCTTTCGCCTCATAAATCAAAAATCAAGAAAGTGGAAACACGAGATGCGTCATTGATTTCCTAAGATTAATATTACACAGAGACTGAAACTTATACACAGTTCTGAGAATACGGGAGCTTCTAATCGATCTGTACGGAAAAAATGGCCTTTTAGATACATAATGATGCATGAGGTGATTGATTTGAAATTCGACTGCGGAGAATTAGGCATTGAAATTAATTAATTTTAGGAATACTGTTTGAATTCAAGATTTCCCTAAAAAGAAAATTCTGTAGTTTTCTAGTCAAGTTTCATTTCCAGTTTTGAATACATGCATTAGATAAAGCCATATATTTAATGATTGGATCAGATTAATAAGTTTCCCTTTCTCATTGTAAAGTTCCTTCGCTATTATTTTTATAAAGAAGTATTGATGTGGATGCCAGTTATAACAGTATGGTTTTTAAAGGAAAAATTATTTTTATTTACCTATTTTGTTAATCATTCTAGTTTTTTGATAAGAAATGCCTAGCACTATTTAACTCTATATGTAAAAGATATAATATTCAAAAAGTTTATAGTTAGTTCAGTTATATTAACGTCAAATTTCAAAGCAACAGTAAGAATAATTAGGGACGAAGCTCTTAATTTTGAATTGTGGTCAGGACATGAACGGTACCTGAGCACCCTTCTCCCCATTTTTTATACAACACTAGCGAGAGTACGTTAGACCCTGGAGGATCTAGCTTGCGCGGGACCCGCTTGCACGACATTTCTTCAGAAGAATCGAACCTGAAGACCTCGGATTTCGAATCCAAGGATTTACCACCTGTTAACAGCGGTCTTAAAAGGCATCTAGAAAAGTAACATTGTGTATAATTCAAAATGTATTCAACTCGCATTTAGCTTTACTTTCCTGACGAAACATGCATATTTTTTGATGGGAATTGGTTAAGCAATTAGCATTCACACCATTTGTCCCGTAATTTTTACGTATATTGAAATTTTCAATTTTAAGGTCTGAACTATTATTTTATTTATTTTATTATAATTTTCTTTTAAATTTAACTTGAAGTTAGGTCAATTTTATTGAAGGTTTATCTTTAAATAAGTATTAAAATTTATGTTTTCTATTCACATACGTTGTTTATTTCACCGTCATTTTTCAAATCAAATTGTAATTACCATCGCACGGAAATTGAGTCAAACTGTGGTTACAATTATTACGAAAAAATAATCCTCTTGCATTTTTTTCTACATAATCAAAGGAACCAGAAGAATAGTGTAACGAAGAGTAGTAAACTGCAAATTCCAGAGACATAGAATCCAGTGAATAGTTTTCAAAAAAATGTGCATTAAGCATTTGTTCTCGAAAAATTTTACCTAGACATCATTTTCTGCAACTAGTTTTCACTAAACAAAATAGTCAATTGTGTGGATACACTTCGGACTCTATAAAAATTATTATAAATGCCCTTGTTTTACATCTTTAAAGGGACCATAACCACAGTGGAATAAAATGTAGGAAACCGCAATTTTCAAGGAAACATGTAGACGGGATTTCCAAAAATGAATATTAAGTATTGTTTCTAGAAATAAGTAACTGTGTGAATACACTTCGACTTCTGTAGAAATTCTTCTAAATAGTAGCAGAAATAAATTTTGATCGACAGCCCTACATAGAACAAAAGGTAAAGATGTTAGACAGTACATTCATCTATGAACTCTAAAAGTTTAGCACTTTTATCTATAATATTTTATCTTACCTTTATCTACCGCTATCTTTTTATATGTTCACCTCTAAATATAGAGGGGGTCATAACAAATTTAAATGTAACTTTTATTTTAGATTTCTAACTTTATTCAACACAATAATTTTCAGAAAAAGTCTTTTATCTTAATGGTAATCTTTCAAACACCATTATGAAAGGAAATTGGCTACTAACGCATTACAATCCTTCTACTTCAACAGTTTCTCAATCTCAACTTCGACTTAATAAAATAAGAAACTATGCAATTGAACATTGTAGTGTTATTAAGGCTCTCAATCATATTGTGATATGATCGAAGGCCCGAAAAAAACGGTTGATGCAAAAGAGATCTCTAAATCAACGGATTTATAAAAAAACAAACTAAATCCTCAAAAACTCTATTTCTTTATCGGCTATTAAAATTGAAAAAATCGGGTCAAACAATATTTCATTACCATTCAAAAAGTTGTCAGCCTGCAAGAGACAGCACAATACTTTACAGATTAGTTCTAGCTGAGAGTTAAAATTAGATTATAATTCACTAATAACAAAATAATACATGAGCAATGAAATATATATTTCATATCATAGTGAAATAAAGTTATTTAAAAAAAATTAAAGTATAGATAACTTTTCTCAACACTATTTAAAGTTTTTATTTCTTGTGATATTCTTTGTAATTCCCTTTTTCTACTGCATCCAGTTCAGCATCTTATATACTTGATTTATCGAATGCCTAATGAATGGTCTTTTGTTTTATATCGACATGTTTGCTACAAAAAATAAATGTAACTTTTTATTTCCCCAGCAACAAATGCTTTAGCTCTATTTCAGTTGGTTGATATTTTTTACCTTTACTTTATTGTAATCATATATATATATATAATTTTTAAATGGGGCATAATATTTTGAACTCACTCATTGGAATAAATATGAATTTAAACTTTAACAAATAATATATAGTTAAATGAGGAAGACATTAAACTCTCATTTTTTCATGTGTAATGTACAAATGGCAAACTATAAGCAAAATATTGGTTCATTAGTGGTAATTTAATTTATAAGTTTAGTTTATGGGAGAAAAACGGATTAACCCTAGCAATACAGAACTAGAACTCCAGATAAATGAAAACTGACTTGCAAGTTTTATATTCCCAAGCGGAATTTGTACTCTTGTTTAGGAAAAATTCGACAAGTATTAAGAAATTAATCTTCGAGGGGAAAAAACCCCATAAGCCTAGAGTCGTTATAGGTCTTCAGAGAGTCGCCCAGAAAGAACGAAAAACTCAGAAGAGGATTTTTTATTTTTCTCCAACATGTGTCCCTCCTTTCCAATCAAGCTCTGAGCTCATCGTGCAAAATGAAGACTCCATCGTGGGGTTCAACCGCGGAGAAAACGATCCGCATCAGCAACAACTGCAGATTTCGTCCTTATTGTGAGAACTTGAAAACCGTCTCGTTATCAGCGACATCTGTCTCGTCTTTATTGGGAAGATTAGTAAGTGGGATCCAGAAGTCTCTCGTTTTCCGAGACAGATAGTTTTTTTAAAGAACTCATTTCGAATATTTTCTGTTTCGGCCCCCCTTTTTTTACAAGACTCTCTTTAACTTGACGGTTTAAGTTCATTCAGATGGAATTCTTAGCTGATTTTTTTTTCATTCTGCTATTATTACTAATGCTCAGGAGTTCTGAACTTTAGTACAGATAAGAATCCTCCATATTTTTGAGTCATTAAATTTCTCCTAATGATTTTTTTCTGTAATTTAAATATTAATTGATCGATTCATTTTAATGTAACGTTTTCACATAAAAGCGTTTACCCGTCTGATTTCGAACTTGAAATTAATTAATTTAAGATTCTATAATATATATAATAATGACTTATATGAATATTCTGCATTAAAATGTCGAAAATAATTAAAACAAATACATTTTAAAAAGATCCTTTTATGTGAGAATTAAAATATAAGAATTATTTTTTTGATATAAACTTTACTCGTAGCCATCGTAGCTCTATTGTAAGGTATTGAACAACCGCATTTAGATTATATGAAATATTATCTATATTTAATTTAGAATGTTTAAAATTCCTTTCTTTTTGCAACTCCTGTGTGAATAGAATACAAGCTTGTACACAGTTTTATTTATAAATAGAATATTATTTCATGCATTAGCAATTTTATTTATGCATTCTTAATACTTTTAATTTTGCTGTAAAAAATATGTTCAACTTTTAATGTATTAATATTAATTAATTTTATTTTTATCAATATAAATTCTAAAGTTTTCTTATTTTCGGATTTTTTTATTTTGTTATGTAATTGTCAAAGTATTGCATCTTATATAACCTGCTTGGCAAGTTTCGTTTCATCTGATACATTCTTATCTCTTCAATTATTTAACTGTTTATAAAAGTAAATAGCCATCCAAAATTTACTCTCATTCGATGTTTGAAAGTATTTAAAATTGCATGTATGAGCAATTTGCTTTTACTTTTCTGGTTTCTAATCATGCTGTGGGGAAAAGCATAATTTATGAATAATAATACTGAAGAACTCCCATGATTATTGCATCTCCTGATTATCTCGAGTCTACTTCAATTTATTTTCCCCATGCCTTTTAGAAAAATATTGTAGAACGAAATCGAATTAATTATCTTCTATAATCACCCCTTTTTAATGACTCTTGTTAAAACTTCTCCAATTTAGAAGCTTAAAATAAACGAAAAATTGCTCATGAAAGATATCAAAGAATTCTTCAATAGGTTAAATAATGCCACTTAAATGCTAATGGCCATCTTTATCAAAGGGACCTAAATAAATTGGTCTACTTTGATAAAGATGGCCTTTATACTTTTACTTTAACATAATATATTCTCTTATAACTTACGATTATCGTATCTGGCATGTTTTTGTCTATTAAGGTTGCATATAGGAATTTTTTTTTAATTCAATGTTTCTCTTACTTGTTTATAAATCGAAATACCTTTTTTTCCAAGGCTAAAACTTCGTGCTATGAAGAAATTCATAGTTTAGAGCAAAGAATCTAAAAATATTCTTTAAAAATTTGATTCTAATTGGAATTTTTCACAAGGTGAATGAAAGGAATTTCAAAAAATATTTTGGTTGGATACCACTAGTTTTCTATTAATTTACCAAAGCTTTTTTCTTGCTTAACATCTAAAAAGATGTTTTTTCAAGCTCTAACAAAATTTCCTTAGAAAGTTCGTCTAACTGCCCTTTTTATGACCACAACTGCATTTGCAATTTTTTTCCTTTATCTGACTGATGATCATAAAAGTTTTCTACACAATCTTTTAAATCATTCGACATATTCCATGTTAATTGTTTAGAAAAATTCTGTATCAGTAATAATAAAAAATTACTTTTATCAAAATAATATATTATTTAAAATTTATATTTCTTTATTAATATTTGTCTTTAAATTCTCATGTGCTTACTATACAAATGAATAATTCTAAAATTGGAATTGGAATTGTAGTTTACAAATTTTTTTCCCGATTTCAAAATTTAAGATTTATTGTTAATGCTTAGATTTTATAGAAGTTGTGTTAAGTTCAAATATTGCCGAATTATAAATTAGAAACATTTTCTTTTAAAATGACTTTCTTTGCTAAATTGTAAATTATTAAAATCTATAGAAACGGTATTTTGGAAAAAAAAACAATTTTAAAATTCAAAGCACTGATATCTTTATTTTCAATCCATTTAGAGATCATATTTAGGGTCTCTTTGAACATCGCACAGCAATGATTATTCTTAATATTTTTTGTTTCTTTGATAAAAAGGGGATCCATTACACACGGAGGAAAAGATAACGACAAAAAAAATTAATGAAGAGATGATTAGAGAAAAAACAAGTTAGATCCGTAACCAATCTATATCTTCTCGAAATCTTAATGATTAAAAAGTAAAATATAGACAGCAATTTGACTCAAAAGGAAAAAATCTTTCCCTGCCGCCGCATCATTATTTCACGTTAAAATAAAGCTAGCGATTGTAATTACTTTACTCATGATTAATTAAATGATTTTGAATTTCAAAAAGAGGGGAAGATTTATTACAAAATTAGACTAAATCGTTTCAAGAAGCTAATATTTTAAATCTTAGTTATTAAGCCAGAAAAAAAAAAGGATTCAAAATATTTTGAGTGGCAGTTTGATACTTAATCCAAAAATCGAAACAATACAAATAAAGGTTGCTATTTTCCAACATTCGTATGGAAGTAACATATTCCACCTGGATCGTATAAAAATCAATGACCGTTTTCCTTTTCTCCAAATCTTAAATTTTAAAAGACGTCTAATGCCACAAACAAAAGGACGAAATCTTTAAGTACCTTCCGCGCCATTGCACTTCAAGAAAAGTAAAATGGCCCCAACAGCGCGGGGGGGGATTCCACAAAAACTTTTAAATCCTCAAAAATCGGATCAGCGGTGCGCAATTCTTTTCTTCCTTCCTATTAAAAAAGATAAGCCGAGAAGATTGAACCTGGAATCCAAATCGGAAAGTACACGGCATCTTCTCGGCGGTCTCCGGAAGCGAGTCTGATGCTTCCTAACAGGCTTATGTTTCCATCCGCAGAAGGCCGATCTCCGGAGAGTCGTAAGTCCGCGTCCCTGGAGAGGGAGGGATTTATGGGGGCCCCAGGGGCGTCCTGAAGAAGTCCAACGAAAGATAAGTCTTCCTTCATTGCGTTGGTCCAGGGAGTGGGCAGAGACAATCATTTTCATTGGTGAAAGTTATGATGAAACCTGACTTGTGGGACGCTAAATTCCTTTGATACATAGTTGAGTTTTTTTTTCTCTTCTGATAATTACTAAAATTCGTTTCCAGAAACTCTAGTAAAATTTTGGATAAATCGTATTATCTTTAATCCTACTAAGCAATTTTATTTCTAGGCATATAAAGTGATAAGTAAATACATGTGAAAGTGTTTCTAGATGGTCTTAATATAAACTAATATCCTTAGTCTATTATTTCGTTTAATGTTAAGTTCCTTAAATAAAAAGATTAAACACCAATACAATGACATCGTAAACAGTTATAAAATACAACACTATTAATTCATTTAATATTGTTTTTAAATCAAAAAATGAAACACAATTAAATGTAAATTGTGAACAGTTGTGAAGCAAAAACACTACTTTTCTTGAAAATAATTAAACATTATCCATGAAATGTATAGGTATATAGCAAGATTTACTAATTATTAATGTCAATGTAAGATACGATTGTTACAAAACAAGCACAGTTTTTTTCTATATTCGATAAGGTTTTTTTTTACATTACAAGAATTTCGGAGCAAAGCATTTCAAAAACGGTGTTGTTATCTTTTTTTAAATTTTTAAATTATTTATCAATAATATCTATTTATACCCTTATTATCTTGATAACTGTTCCTAAATTAATTTATAACATATTTTGAAATAAACACTTTTTATTATTGCAATGAAAGGGGGGGGGAATTCTGTAGTTTTGTTTGCCTTTTTTATAATGCATCCTGATTAGTGAATTTAAGGATTACATGAAAGTCAATTTATCCTATTTATAATTATTTTTAAATACAGATATATTCTTTTTTTATGGCTATAACAAGCATTAATAAAATAATTACTCAAAAGTGATTCTAATATATTTTAGAAGAATAACTGTATTATAACCTTATGTACAATTACTTTTTAGTCTAAATAAGCTATAAAAGTTTAGTTTTGTGTTTCTATGTATTTCAGAGTAAATAATGTCTTTGTGCATTTATTAAAAACTTACTCCTTGTTTCTTGCTTAATCGGATATCAATTAAATTTAGATGGACGAATAAAAGATTAAAGGTATAAAATATCGATAGCTTTTTGTAAAAATGATCAGTGCAGAATA
This sequence comes from Argiope argentata, assembly GCA_026289955.1. Lineage (NCBI taxonomy): Eukaryota > Metazoa > Arthropoda > Arachnida > Araneae > Araneidae > Argiope > Argiope argentata. Next base: position 156,560 of record JAOUZG010043367.1, on the reverse strand, counting down.
TTAAAATACACGTTTGGAAAAAGCAAAAAATCGATATATTTCGAGAAAAAATAACGGGCGTAAAAAAATAAATTATTAGCAATTTTTTTTCTTGGGAAATATCCCCCCCCCTCTCCTAGTGTCCCACTGATTTTTTCCTGCAGCACCCACAATCATTCTTAATTAATCTTTTCTTTTCATCACAACTGAACTCTTAAATCAGCCAGGCGATAGCATCTGAGATCTCGCAGAACAACCCCCCGTTGAAGGCTCCCCTAAGATAGTCGGGTAGATCCCTATCCCACCACCACCAAGGGCAACCTACAGCGGGAGACACAGTGATAAATTTAATTAAGGTATTGCACAGCCTTAACGTTTTGCAATTATTAATACTATGCTAAACGTCACGAAATGGTCTGGGATGTAGTGCTCCGTTTGTAATTAGACTGGAAGACGGAAAGGCTTTTAGATCGCGCATATCTACATTTCATTAGTCGCATTAGTGATGCAAGCAGGCATGCGTCGATGGCCGAAGAGAGAACTATCCTTTTTTACGTATGTTGGTAGGAAAATGGGTATTTTGTATTTCTTGTAGCTTGAAGAAGTTTTGGTCGAATTTTCAATTAATTCTCTTCTTTTAAAAATATTCACGAATATTATGAAGATAACACAAATTTAATTACGATGCTCAGTACAATTAATCACCATATTATAAAAAAATAAATAAACAAGGACACAAATTCTACATCAAGTTGAAAACTCCTGAGCATTTATTTTTTTTTCTATTTAAACTTCATGTGTTTATTTGAAACCGTAATCTTTCAAATTTCTTAGAAATTTAGAATCCGGTTTTCGGTGGAACCGGGCCTCGAACCTGAACTCGCCGAGATTTTACCAGCATGGTACCGCGACCCATATTTAGAATCGGAGAAATGTGTGAGGGAAATTTTAAATCAAAGAAAGAGAAAAATGAGACATCGAATATATAATATACTTATTAAACTATTATCTATTTGGCCGCACACGAAGAACTAAAGTCATCCATCTCAAGCAGTGATAGTGCAGTGTACATAAAATATATCTTTATTGGAAATAATCAATCACAGGAATTCTTCCTTAAACATGTATATTCCCTATATGCTTCAAGATAAACGAAAGGCAATATTGCGCGCATTAATCCAGAGAACGAATTAATTTTCACAAATGCGACAAATACACATTGCGATATCATTGTTATCTAGCATTCATTTATTCTAGCTGAATTCTACATTTCGAAACTTGATAGTTAAACCGAATCGCAATGGCGAAGTTAAATCAGAATGATGCTTTTCCAAACACTTTATGAACCCCCATTTAGTATAAACAGTCCAAACAATCGATGTCCTTACGATGACGGTATTCAATATCCCTTCCTAATAAAACTGTCCGTTTTAATGGGCCTATTCATTTTGGCATTAACACTCCATATTCAAATCCAGAAACCCCTGACGAATCAGATGGGCTCTGCGGGGATGGAAGAGGCTTCACGATGAATATTGCCAACCCAGGCAGAGTCCGCTCCCCTTCAGTCTCAGAATCAGTTCCGATCCTCGAGCACTCCGATAATGCGTCGCTCCGGAACATAATATTCGGTAATTGCCTCCGAGGCACAATCGAACGACTCGGGGATGAGGGTCATTTTCGAGATAAAGGTGGAGGGCGTTCGGTGGCATAAAGGTGTTTTCTTTGGAGTATACAAATTGAGCCATTTCCTCTATTCAACGGATGATTGAAAATTCTCTATCTGCCCGATTCGAGTTATTGGAGGAAATGACATGCCTGAAAGAGTTATTGGAAATGTATACTGTTTCGTTGAAAATAAGTTGGAGTGTGACAATACTTATGGAATTATTGACGACATAAATGGAACAGTTTAAATATTGATGCACATGTCACTGGCTTCACCTAGAGTAGAGGAATCGCTATAGAATAAAACCAATGCTGTGAGATGTTAATAAAACTCTCTTTGACGCACCATTGGGTGTAATATTGGAAACTGCATTCAATAAATTTTATCAAATTAATTAAGATACGCAACTTTTATTGGCACACTATTTGCTATAGGATAGATTAGAATCAATTATCTTGTGTGAAGATAAACTCCAAATATATTAAGACTAGGGCAATTGCCAGAAAGCTGTTTAGATTTTTACAAAAAGGATATTTTCTTCAAAATTTTCAGATATAAGATTATAGATTATTTAAAAAAATTTCATTCAAAATTTTTCCTATCATTTAGAGTAAATAGCCGTCACATATATTTTTGAATATATTGAAAGGAATTTAATTTTGAAACTAACGTCGTAACGCATATCTATCAAAAAAAAATTGCTAAAATCTAGTTTAAGAATTTATATTTTCATAGAATTATGCAGAAAAAAAAGCAAAAAAAAATTATCATTTCTTGAATTTTTTGCCCATTTCTTTTAATAATCACTTTACTCTCTATGAATAATTATTCCTATATAAAAGATGAGAGACGGGTAAAAAGGAGAAAAAAATTATACATATTCAGAAAAGCAAAACAAAAATATTTTCTTAAATATCTTATACAAGATTTTAAATCTTGGTATGAACTTCTTTAAATTTTAAAAAGTAAGACATGCTTTAATGTAACAAAAGTCACTATTAATATTCAAAGAATAGGAAACAGAAATATATAAATAAATAAGTTAATATCATTCATCTTCATATGAAATAAGAGAGCATAGAACTTACAGTGTGTTGGGAATGATGAAACATGACGATTTACTTTCTATAGCAAATATATCTTTATTTTGTGACAGGCCGAGGCCTTGGCACAGGGGTATGCGTCTTCATATTGATCTGTGCGTCCTGGGTTTGAGTTTCGGTTCAGACACGGTTGTTTGCTCTTTATTTGTTCTATCTGTGATTTGTTTGAAAGCGCCCCTCTGTAAAAAGAGGATGTGCAAGCGAATGTGATGCATGGGGAGTTGTTCTGTAAGTGATGTCTTTATGAAATGTGTTGTCGCTTCTTAATAGCGTACGGAAATTTTTAAATTTTCAATAAAAAATTATGGCTGACTTCAAATTATGTTGTTCTGAAAAACTTTTTTGTTCCTTTAAATGAATGCTGAAAAGTTTCAATGAACTCATTTCCAACAAAAAAAAGTGTTTCAATCTATTTTCGTATAGGATCTATATTGCCCGAATTTCTATAACAGTTTTATCACAATAAAGAAATGGCGTGGTGGGTGGGTGGATTAGATTTTTGGGGCTCAAGAGCCAGATTTAACTATACTGAAACAAAGACACTTAGTATTAATATATCACCCCGAGATTAAACGATTAAAAAAATAATATTTTCTTCAAGCTGGAGGAATGGTAAAAAAACTTTATAATAAAAGAAACATTTATAAAAGGTTACGAAGCTTTAAATAAAATAAAAGTCTGTGGATAAAACAAAGAGTTTTTTTAAAAAAACTAGGATATTTATATAAAATGGATAATTGGCAATAGCTCTTAAAAATTCGAGAATATTTCGATGAGGTTTTTCGCTAACAATTTCGCACAAAACCAATGCTGATGAATGAAAAAAAATGCATGTGATTTAAGCCATTCTCTTAAAGTATGTAAAAATATAAGGTTAACTTTACAATCCGAGTCCAACATAACCCTCTCGCCAAACAAAAATATATGAATGCGTTGTCTAGTTAAATGCGTTGTCTAGTTAATTTTACATCAGTCCATCGAACCGAAGCAACAGACCACAATAGGATTGCCTTCTCAAAAAAATGAAGAATTCATATGCTATGAGGACAAAGCGAAAGAAATAGTTTGAGTGAACCAAAAAAATAACATAAAATCCTCATTTCCAATAAATAATGCGGAGAGAGATAAATATGCATAGAAAGTATCGCAACAAATTATACTCAGTAATAAGAAATTTTAATGTACAATACTCATAATTCCCTTCCCAAACTATTATTTTTATGTCCGGTTAATTTATGCGTTTCCAAAACAAAAAAATATTTCATAATTGTCTGAATTATTTGAAATATTGTAATTTTGACTATCTCAATAATGTGTTAGTAATTGATATTGCCTAAAAATAAGTTTTAAAAAAGGCAAGTGATACTTTCTTTTCGTTCTGCTATAATATTTACTAAGATGATTCCTAATTTTTTTTTGAAACATGATTCTCGAAGAAAAAATAATGCAATTTTCAAAATAATAATAAGAAGAAGATTCGAATTTTAGAATTTGTTGATTTTTTCTTTGTTTCAAAAACTCTTACAGAATGAAAAGAAGATAGTTTTTAAATTGTGTCCATCTTTTAAATGATCTGTCTATAAACATGGTAGATAAAAATACTGACGAAATATGCTGTCCTTCCATACAGAAAATAAATTAAGTCCTCTTAAATAATTGTGCAAAATCAGCCTATCTGTCTAGCTTTTTAAATTTTAAAACTGAAATTTTTAAACAGTTCCAATATGGCCCCAGAAACAAAGATCTTTATCAGTTGTAGTTTACATCCTTGAGAGGACTTCAGAATCACAATGATTTGAAAACACTTCTATTTTTATAATGAAATACTGCATGTGGGCGGAACATGAAATATATGAATCTTTACCAAATTTTAAGTTAATATTAATATAATTTATTTAATTTATTAACTAATTACATATTCGATATTATTTTACTATATGCTTTGCAAAGATGGAAATTTCCTTTATTTAATTGAACTCAAAAGCAAAGACAACAAAAATTAAATTACTTTACTTGATAATCGACGGAAAGAAGATGCATGTTGAAACTCCAGGACCATTCTCGAGAGTACTTAAGTTATTTAGAATTATATAAATCCCTGATTTCCAATAGAAACATTTATTTTCAAGGTGGTTTATCGTTTTGGTAATACGTAAGCGATATTAAAAATTTGACAAAATTTTAAATATAGTAATGTATTTAACAGTAATTATTTTATTTTTCTTAATTTTAAAAATTCCTTTACATAATTTATGATTATATATATATATATATATA
>JAOUZG010043367.1:103704-136532 GCA_026289955.1 Argiope argentata | reverse complement strand
CTGACTGGTTTTTTCTTCGCTTGGAATGTATGTAGTACTATATTGCTCAATAATCTGCGAGCTTCAGACTCAATGTTTATGATTTAATACTAAATATTAAGAAATGCATTCTAATATTTTTGATAGAACTATTTTAGGCATATTAAAAACGAAAAAAAAAAAAACATTCCGTTTGAGTCATGAAGAAAACTTATATTTCTTCTACAGTCTTTCAATCATAATAAATTCCAACAGGTTGTAGATAAACCATACCAGACTCTCCGATCCCCCCCCCCCATAGACACACGAAATTAAACCATAAAACTGAATGACAGCAAAATTGGTGGGATCGGTGGTTGTCTCCTAAGGGCCATTGCAGGCCTCCGTACAATGCTCCCCTTAGGAAGTAAGTCCCCTCATCAATGGAAGGAGTCCCTCCCACCTATTTTTGTACCCTCCAGGGTGGCGAGATCCAACCATCATCAGAAGCATCTCATCCTTATTTCAAGCCGGGGGCTCACAGGTTGTAGAGAAAGCTGGTTATTACGTGTAGAATGATAAAAAAATTTAAGCTGTTACCAATACGCAACGTCTATTATTAAATTATTGTTTACCATTGCAATTGTGACTCTATTATAAACAGCCCTTTGAATCTAAGCGATCTTATGAAAATTGGTACTCTCTTATTTTGATCAAAGCTATGACCAAATTTCTTAACAGTTACGGAAATTACTTATAAATGAAAACGGAATAAAACATACTGAAATGAATAACAGAAGAATGCATAAAAAAACATTATTAAAAAAAGCAGTTTGGAGCTCAACCGTTGAATGTGGGGCGGTTACAAATGGTGAGTTACTTAAAATCCTCACAAGAATCTGGTTTCTTGTCCTTAATTATTTTTCAAACACCTCTTCTGGATTAGATTTCAGTTTTGGAAGGCATACCGTACTTCCGTATAGCGGTAGCTCTACTCATTCCGAAAACCAGTTATTTTTAACGGTAGAACTTTACTGTACGGTCACCCTTGGCGACTTTTTCAAAATCCCGCCAAAAGTCGGCATTCTGGCGACTTTGAAGCGAGAACCAATGAAAACAGAGCATAGAAAATGGCTGAAAAGTTTCGGAGAGGAATAACGAACTTCTGGATTGTAACAAAATAAAAGTGCAAAGCTTTTATGGGATATGTTAGGAAATAAGAAATGTAAGGCATATTAGCATCAAAAAATTAGAACACTCCTTTTAACATCATGTTCCTCTCCTTTCACCTTAGATTTCCACCTCCATTCATAACCATCACTAACATCTTTCCTTGCAACCAATTTCATATCTTTATTACATTTCGGACATTCATACCTATTCGCAATCAACCCCGCTTTCATACAAAAATCAAACGTCTCTTTCCTTTCATCCAATCCACACAAATACCTTAAATTCACATGCTCATCATACCACATAACATCATTCTCCCCATGCAGCCATCACAATAAAATTCAAAGAACGTGGGAGCTAAGACAAAATCAACTCCACCATATATCACCGAAGTTCGAAATGGGGAAACAATTTCTGGGGAAATTCCAGTTTTCGGCAGGTTTCCAAAAAAAATTATTTATCGCCAAGGTTGCCAAAAAAAATTATTTATCGCCAACTTTTGAAAAAGTCGCCAAGGGTGACCGTACAGTAAAGCTGAACCTTTTTAACCTCTGGAGAAAATGCTGAGTGAAACAATCGCTAAAGATTCGTCAGGTTCAAGTGCCGCTCGACAAGTGTGCGTGCGCTGATTAATCGTTGTATCGCGTTATTTGTTCGATATTTTATCACGTGCTACTTTTTCGAAAAATGTCCATTGGATTTTAGAAATCATATGGTTTGTAAGTATGAAGAAGTTTTCTTGAATTATGAATCAGTCATTATTCCTAAATAGCGATTTATTGGCAAACTTCAAGCGAGTGTGTATGTTAAGGGCAAATGGATGTTTTTTTAAATTCTAAAAATAATTTCTTAAAATGTTATATCAAATGTTATCTAAACTGTAAATCATTTCGAACTGAATTTTCTGAGATTAGGAAGGGGGAAAACAAAGAATGACCTTTTACCTCTTATAATTCATGTTTCAGCATTTTACACATACAAGCTAATATCCACAAGACACTAAAAGAAATCCTCATATTGAAGTCACGACCATCATTTTGTTGATTATTACAGGTTGTGCTTGCTTTTTTGACTAACATATTAATAATTGACTAATAAGTTTCCAGCTTCAGAAACTGTTTTCTAATAGGGATTATATTATTTTATTCTTTACTATGCATAATATACTAAATAATGCAATTTTATTAATCATAATACATTTATAGCGTATTTTTTAATAATCTTAACAAAGGAATCAGTATTAATTTTTTCGTAACTTAACTAATTATTAAGTTTCTTGGTTTAGCAAATATGTTAAAAGTAATCCAATGATCTTATCGTCTTAACTCTAGTGCTTTTTACTGTTTTTTTTTTAATTTTTATTCATTAATTATTTACTTTGGATGAATTTCTTCATTCATGTCATACACATGCCGTTGCTACTCAGATTATAGATCGCATAGCCCCATAAATAAAATCAACAATCTAATCTTCGGATGATATGCAAGTTCCAAAAAGAAAAAGGCCCAACAAGATCATCAAAAGAAATAAAAGCAACATTCTCTGCTTGAAAAAGAAAAAGAAGGCACTACTGAGAAAATAAAATTTGCTTTGTTGTACTCATAACAAGAACTGAAACTTTTTGAAAATTGTGGTGAAGTTATTGCTGCAAATTTCCCCCATCAAGAAATAGGTTGAAATATTGCAAAATCCCACAAAAGAAACGACAGAAAGGCACGAATGGCGCTGAAGCTCAGGCGCAAAATGTATGTTTAATTTTTGATGACAAAAACGCCGCAGAGTACTTTGATTTACTATGAACTGAAGTTTCAAAAGCTTCTTAAAAGTTTCAAAATCATTAATCTTTTCTCTACATATTATTTCATTAAAAAGGATTAATAATTTTTAATTAATTAATGTAAATTTTCTATCTTCTAAGAATAATAATATAATCATTTTTTATCAGAATAGACAATTTTTATTTTACCTTACCATCAAATACGTTGATATTTTGAATTATCTTTTTTTGGAATAGAAACAATAATACTTATTATATCAAAAGAAAAGTATATTCAATTGTTTATGTTACAAGAAAGGGCCATTTTAATAATATAAGCTGAGACAAACAACATAGTATGGCTAAAATTAGATTTATTAAAAGTGTTTATCTTTAAACATCTCAAACTTGTCATAATCTCATTGACATACTTTTGGAACATGTATCTGCGTTCATTGTACTGATCAAAATCAGTAATAGACCATGGTTTTATATCGTTACATACATAAACCCCGGAAACAGTCGAACATGAAAATTCAAATACGGTATTTTCATGCATTTTGCCTTTATCATTACCGTTCTGCTGTTAATATGAATTAACGAGAAACTCAAAATGTAGCAAACAAGAAAATATATTTCCATGATTTTCCGTTATTCTTGTCCCTTCTAAATTCTACCATCGACAACTTTTCATACATCGGTTCTATTTCATACAGAAAAATGAAACATTCATATTTCAAACGCTTTTTAGATCTTGAAAAATGTATCCAGAGCCGTTCCCCATCTGATTTATATTTAATCTAAGAATCACTCTTCGGCTACTTCTCCCTTTCACGAAACTTTTCTGCTCCCTTTTTTTCCAACTTTTCTTCATCTCTGATAAAAAGAGTTCAGAGAAGAAAAATATTCCTCTCGCCCTCTTAAAATCCGGGTACTTTTCCTGAAGAAAATCCGCCCCCTACCCTAACGCTCCTTCCGTGCCTCGGAATCTCTGGCTTCTGGACATGCTACATTTCGAAGGATTTAACTTTTTAAACAATTTTATTTAGCTCGACTTATTTCAGGTTTATAGAGATAGAATTTTAGGATCCATTTTCTCCTCACTTACAGATGCAATAGCTTTCGAGAAAGTTGCTTTTTTTCTATTTTTTAAAGGATTTTACATTATTTTATTTTATTTTATTTTTATATCTGTATTGTTAAACAATTCAATTTACTTAATTAAATTCAACTGGCATAAACTCTCACTTGAAATCAGAATTTAACAGGAGTATGCGGCTGGAAGAAAAATTTCATTTCTTGTTTCCATAATATTAGCAAAGTGTTAAAAAGTAAGGAATAAAAAATAGAAAATAATTTTATTCAAAATAAGGTATTCTTCCTCCCCCCCCCCGTAAATTCTGGAATATTTAAATATTGATTTTAAAATACAAATGAATAATTTTCTTCTCTACATTAGAAACAGGAAAAAAAACTGGACGTGTTTCTGTTATATATTATTTATTAATCAATTGAATTAAATAAATAGGATCACTCCTGAGAATGGATCTTTGAAAATGAAGCTGTAATATTAATAAGTATATAATGGAAGATATATGACGTAAAAACAATATTCTAAAACTAGTACTAAGTGATTAATTTAAATGAAGCAGTATTAATTGAATTACCTGTAATAATTTATCAAAACAATATTCTAAAACAAGAATTAAGCAATTAATTTGAAATGAAGCAGTATTGATTGAATTATTTGTAATAATTCATTAGGATGCCGTTCTTTTCTAGTGCGCTGTTAGATAAATCTTGAATAATTTCAAGAAATAATTGAGATTCATAATCATTTCATTATGTTTCTTCGATATTTTCCAATTATTTGTCAAATTTTTCTTCAAAAGTTTGATCGTCTTTTTTTTTTCTTCTTTTCTTTAAAAAGGGATAATGTTAAAATTTCGTTGTAAAGTTTCTTAAAATGACGCATTTTTCAAATCATTATCCTTTTTTTACTATTTATTTCTCTTATCAATTAAAATTAAACATCAGAAGAAGACAGAAACTGGATTAAAAGGGGGGGGGAATGTAAAAATACTGCCAATTTTCATAATTTGCATCAATCAGTTTATCAGGGCAGCCGCTGTTTTCCGCCTTATATTCCAATGAGAGGAAAATAAACGAGTACCTAGTGTACATTCGGATTTAATTATGGCAAAATTCGGCTTATTTGGGAAATTGGCAGATGCGTTTCGAAATAAGAGCTGCCTGGTTTTGAAGTTACACAGAACTGCTGTTACTGCATGGGCGAAGAGGATGGTTATGCATCTTGAGACTTGTAATTAGATTTCAATGGTCAGTCGTCTTCCGTTACATCTGGAAGAAATAAAAGCAAGTTAAATTAATATAACATTGTGTCAATTGGCGTACAGAATTACACATACTCTAACCTCATATGCTTACTTTTTATTCTAATTTTCAGCTCGGTCAAAATGTCGAGAAATAAACTCACAACTTTATATGAAATCAATTTATTGGTTAAATGAAAGTTCAGCCATTCATGAATAATAATAGTAATACAAGCAATTATAGGTTCGTTGTCAAAATTTATCTATGAAATTGAACACAATGCGTATTCAAATTATCAGCAACATTAGTAAATGATCAAATTATCTTTGTAAGTATCTCAACATAAATTAGTTGATAAACGGCGTTTCTACGAGCAATTATGAAAAAAAAGTTGAAGTTAATTCACTGTCGACTTTTGTATGAGTTCCTTGTTTTGCATTTAGTAGGCAACATGAGCCCGAGATGTTTCCGTTGTGTATACGAAGTCGTTTATAACCCGCATTTAATAATGTGTAATAGACGCTTTTAGTGAAGTTATTTATTTTTATGTTCCTTACTGTATTCATCTCGGCGTTTATTTATTATTCAAATTCTACTGCCTTGAATATTATTTGTTATTTAAAAAATCGTCGAGTCGTCATTGCTGTAAATTTTAAATCTATTCGTAGTGAGTGAAATGAAAGTCCCCAAAAGCGGTCTTACGTGTTGAGATAGACCCACCTCCCCATCCAATAGAGATCGCTTAAAAGCGGACCGCCGTAGAGAGGCGAGATGAGCTCCACGATCGTCCCTCGAGAGAAGCCATTATTGCTTTTATCAGGAGTGATTGGCATTCGGCTCAATAAAACTGGAGCAATCGGAGGCCCCAGTTCAGATTCCACGGGCAGTGACTGACAGTCAGAGGAATATCATTCCTGATCTAGTCTTCGGACATCGGAAAGCTGTGACGCTTGACCTTTGCATAGATGGCCGAAAGAATGGACTTATTTTCTTGCTTCTTCTTCTAACTCACTTAAACGATTATTTCAAAAAAGATTTGAAAATTCACCACAGTTTACAAAATAAGCACATATCGATGAAAATTCATAAACAATTTGCACACTATTCATATGAGCTCAATTAAATAGATTTTTTTTCAAATTATATTTGAAAATAATAATAAGAATAAAGAAGGTCTTCGTAAAGATTTTGGGACAATTATCTAAGTTGTATTAATTATAATTTATTAAATAATTGTATAAAATATGTACTTTTAAGAAACTTTTTTTAAATATTTAAATATTAAAGATCCATAACATATTTTTTAATCTACCAAAGCAATAATTTAATACTCTTGACCGTTTCATACATATATATACATCGTAACATTTCGTCACAGGCAACATAAGGTTATCTTCAACATACAATGTTCTTTGTAAGATACAATAAAAACAAATATACCGCCGTTTTCTTGTTTTTTAAAAGTTTTTATAGAATAGAAATAAGTATATGAAATTCATCAATAGTGATTATTGAATGAATTGCCTTTTATACAAATAAATAAATAAATTTAAATTTATAAATTTTATTAATTAAATTTACCGCTGTTGTTATAAGTCTATCTCAGAAGATGACACTGAAGCTAGCCTATACCCGAGAAGAACTAAGAAAGCTGTATGAAGCAGGACTTGTCGTCTTTTTGAATTGAATGAATTGCCTTTTATACAAATAAATAAATAAATAAATTTAAATTTATAAATTTTATTATTTAAATTTACCGCTGTTGTTATAAGTCTATCTCAGAAGATGACACTGAAGCTAGCCTATACCCGAGAAGAACTAAGAAAGCTGTATAAAGCAGGACTTGTCGTCTTTTTCGCTTTAAGACAACTGCTAAAAAGCCATTTTCCTTTGCTTATTTATCTGGGAGGATGCTGCTTTTCTTATAATATGAGATAATTTTTCCCTCCTTTCTCTGTCGTCGTGTGGATTTGGATATCATAGAAGGGGGTTTTGTCATTATAACAGACATCATCAATACATCGGGTATTTTGAGAGTTCATAATTTTTTTGTTTTTATTTCTGCCAACAGTGCAATGTCTTTTATTGTTTCAACCTACTCTAGAAACCTTTTCTCTTTATACCCTGTATGATATCAAACTCCAAACAACAAATTCTATAGAAATAATAATCATTATTATTATTATTTCTAACTGCTTTTTATAGGGTATTTTTACTGCTTTAAAAAATTTCATTCGATATTTTTGTAAATATTTTGATATTTTGTTTTGGACATTGAATCTTGCGCTATAATTCTTCAGCAAAATATTATTTGTTACTCACTGTTTAATTATCTCTGCATGCTTAATATCATCCCTGGGGAAATTTTTCGTGAATTTAAGATAATGAGATCCGACTGTTATTCTAACGTTGATTTTTCTGATCAACAAATCAAGCATAGCTAGCAGTCAATGACCGATTTCTTAAATTATCAGAAAAATGACTAAACTTGGAAAAGAGTTACATATCCAAACTAAACTCACGTTATTACAAGGTAGCTTTAAATATTTTACTGCAAAAGTGAAATTTTAATCCAGATACGACTAGTATTTTTTAAATGAAAAGTAGTATTCTTTTATACATTTTATAATATGTGGGTGTGTTTCTTATAATGGAAGTTTAGTTTATTTAAGTTAACGCCTAGTTTTGAAGTAACAATATTTTGATGCGGACATTGGCAATTTTAGGAAGGACCTCGGGGTTTAGAACAGCTGTCAGATGACGAGGATTACATCTCAGATGTCAAACCTCCACACCACACCAGGGAGAAAACATTTATCCCCTACCTTTATAGTGTGCATCAGACCGGCCTAAACACCAGATCTTTTGCGGAATCGAATTTCTAGCTTGAAACTCTCCGGTTTCACCTTATCTGTTATACCTATTACAATACCTTAAAAGTTATTATGTTTCATATTTTTTTAAAATTATTTTACAATAAAATAATCCCAAAGATCCTCTGATAAATGATTGTGTGCAACTTTCAATAAAGTAATCCTGAATAATTTTTGTCAGAATCAAATTTGGCAAGTCGCATGGTGTCAAGGAATAGGACAAGATAAAGTATTTTTAGAAGTGATTCTCTTTTAGATTTGGTGATGAATTACATAAATGAAGACAGAAACTCATCGCCATTCTGATGGAAGCGATCCCAAAGAGAGCAGTTCGTCAGGCTTGGCGCCTTATCACCGCCCGCGTAACTTTTGCGGTGCGCGAGCAGCGATGCGGCGCCAAATCTGGCAACCGTACAATCAACGAAAGAATGGGAAGATGTGGACAAGGACATCGACTCACTCGAAAGGACAGAGAAGACGATACAAGATTTATTTAAGACGAAAATATCTTTGCTTAATAATCTTCCCTTAAGTCAATGCTCTTAAGATGAACTTAAATTAAACATTATAATGCAGGATTATTGTTTCATTTTATTAATTATGTCTTTATATTGCATGCGTAAACTTTACAGGAAATGTATTCCTAAAAGTGGTTTTAGAGCTTTATTTAAGAATCGAGCTGTAAAGTATTAAGTAAAGGTATTAAGATAAGTGAGCTCACATAGATTTGCCTAGTTCAAAACAAAACAAAAACTTTGTCAAAAAAAATAGGAGATTCATGACAATCCAAAAATTTCACTTTGAATGAAAACTATTTCGCAAACTTCGCATTGGGATAATAAACACTTGTTTTCAATCCCATACAAAGTATAAATTTTTACAAATCAGAATTTAGATATTTTTCACTGATTATGATGGCTTTGGTAAACCATTTTTACTCTCTAGGAACACCAGTTCACATCAGGCTAAAGAAAGGCTGGATTAAAAAAAATTCAATATTGTGGAGGTTCACTTCAAAAAATCGACTTTCGATAGCAAAACTTTTTCTCTTACACGATTATATTATATACATTTTTATTTTACATTCCTACGTAAGAATTACTTATAACACATATTATAAGAGTCATGCATAATATGTGTGATACAGTATAATATTCTCCATTAGTGTTAATAAAAATCTTTTAAAACTGATTAAAATATTATTTTGATAGATGGTGTGCAGCTTTTTTTATTTTATAAATATTTTAATTTCGTTTTTTTTTTTTGATAGTGAGAATTACTGTAATGGAGTTATGGAATTTTCAAACTTGATCAATTCAATGGTGCGTGGGGGGGGGGGCGCTTCTGATTTCCATACCTTTAAAAAATTATTTTGTTTTACATCCATAGTGAGTTGATATAAAACAAATGTATTTAATATTCTTAATTTGCATTTAGATACTCTTCGTTCGGATGAATAAATAAAGTAATATTTTATTCAATGAGAACAACGAATTTCATACTAAAACCAAATATATAAAGAGAATTTATGTTCAACGTTTCAAAATTATCATCACTATTCTAAAACTGCAAGGAGCTGTCCCATACCTGCTATAATCTAATTTCATTGTACCTCTAGCGGATTAGAATAGCTTATTCCTGATGAAATTCCATGGACTATGGATTTTCCAGGAATAGTCTATTATTTTGTTAGTTGACTCAAAGATTTTGCAGAGGAAAGCATGGAGTTTTAAAAGTACCTTTTAAGGATGAGAACTTCGGAAAAGTTTATCCCTGGTATTATTCGTACTCCTAATTTTCTAAGTGCTTTAAGCAAACCATATCCACTTTCAGTGACCAGCTGTTTCCTCATGATGTTAGTTGAATAGGGTCACTCAAATTTCTTGGAGTATACATTATCATACCAAAAGGAAACACAATCCATCAAAAAAGGATCCGAGCACTTTTCATAGTATAAAAATTAATTTTAGAAAAAAACTTGAAAATATTTCTTTATCCCTAATTTGGAAGAATGCCCTTTTTCAAAAATATGGAATGAAAATGAAAGGCCATCTATATATTTATATTAACATATTAAAATTTTACCAATTTTAATCTTTAAGTTTTTTTTATCGTTTCATTGTAATGAGAAACTCCCAGATGGAGAAATTTACACAAATCGGCTCCAAATTACCGATGATGCACAATAAAAAAATGTTAATGGGTTGCTCCATTATATATAAATTTAATAAATACGTCACTCTTTTAATATTTTCTTAAAACAAGTTTTCTTTCCAGTCGTAAAGGTTGTAACTTTACTCAATGAAATAATTTTTTTAAATATTCATTATTACAAGGAATGAAACAAACTAAATAAAATTTCAAAATCCAGTCATTATTATATTAAATTATAAATAAATCATAAATAAATAGTATTTTCGAGGCATTTAGTCTAAAGTAATCAAAATTTTGGATTAGGTCAGCAATAATTATTAAATATGACAATCTTGTATTAAGACTTTTAGAGCAGTTAATAAATAAAAGCCTGGAGCTTATTTTTGTAAATGAGGCATGCATTACATTATGCTATTTTTTTAAAGCTAATGTTTAAGAGTTCATTGAAATATATTCTTAAATCTTTGGTTAAATTTAAATCCCTTTTGATCAAAAAGAGCGTTTAATTAAAAAAGTAACTATAGAAATGATTAGAAATTTTTATTCATCGAAAACAGCCGTCTATTTATGATATATCAGTAGTTGATAACCATTCATAAGAAATAAAGTTTGGAGAAATCACGCAAATAATTGAATTTGGCTTAAATAGATCTTTGATTTTTCTTAGTATTTTAAATACAGAGATTAAAATCAAAACTATTATTGACAGCCTGCTGCTACAGAAGAGGGTAATGCTAGCATAAACTTCTTAAGAACGGTTTCAGAACATTTTATTATTACAAATTATTTCGCCTCATATTACAAGAAAGACAAAGTTTTCCTATTTTCATTTTCACTATAAAGATTATTCAGTTTAATCTTTGTTGCTTTATTTTCTTAAAGAAACTTCTAAAATATAAAGAGTAGTAAATACTTATAGTCTTTTTTTTTCTTAAAAAATCTAATCCTTTCTCATCTTACCAAATTCTTCACTAGCAACACATGAACGTTTCAGTGGCGAATTTACTTTAGGGAACTTTTGTCCCCTTTCATGTGGCCGGTAGTTTATCTGTCACCGGCCTCCAGACACAAAGGATGATCTACACCTGATGGATGACCATTGGCCACTTCAGCCCAGAAGCTAAATCAATCTACGTTTTCCATGATCATGAAATACTTTTCACTCTTCCTCCAGTTACGCAGATCCATGATGGAGTATGAGGGTCATTGTGGAGAGGGGCTGCACCGTATTTTGATGAGAAACTAGAGATGAATAAAAATCGACTTCGTTTGAAGCAAATATTGAAAATGAGACTTAAATGCATCATTTGCTTAAGTAATACTTCAACTTAAATACACCATTTTTATTCGAAAGACTCTTTATTAAAGTAGAATTTGCACTTGAAAGCTCTTTTAGATTAGGATAAAACTTAATTTTCTTGAGGAGTCGAAACGACACTTGAGCAGGCATTTCACTCTCTTAACTAACCACATTACACCAGAAGGGAGGATCTTTACGAAGCACCATTCCTGCTTATTCTACGGTTCTTTTGCGGAATCGTATCCAAAACCTGAATTCAGCCAGTTCCGAAGCCTTGCCACTGTGGGCTAATTTCTCCTAATAGTTGCACAATTACACCATTCTCTAATAGCTAATGATATTTCTTAAATTGATTTTCCACCAATTAAAGCTAATGTTAAATTTTCTGCTCTTTAAATAATTTAAAAATGAAATAAAATGTAATAATTACTTACCGGTTAAGATCATACTTACTTTTTTTTACAAATTTAAACAATATCAGTTCTATTTAATTTCCTCAGTGGTTACATAATTAATTTTGATTCTTGACCTATTGCTTTCAGTGACCCTTGATTTTACCACAGATTCATAATGATTGGGTGATATAAATTCAATAGAAATTTGAAGTAAAGTAAAAAAAGACTAATTAATAAGATTAAATTTTTTGAACTTAATTTTCAACTTTTTTCAACTTTCTGGAAAATACTTTTTCTTTTTTGATTTATTCACTATTTAAGACATAAATTTCTAACATTTTTTGGTACTTCTTAGAAACATTGCTTCCGGCTCTATGAATGAAAATTCTTGAGATTTTTCTTCATTAACTATTTATTTCGTTAGTTCGTAAATACCACTTAATCTGAAGTGGAAAAACTTATTTCAAGAGTGTTTTTTTATAGTAGGAAATAAAAAAAAATGTTTTCTTTCGTAAGTTTTTTTTCTTAAACCGTGGTCAAGTATTTTCTTTTGTCTCACTCCTTTCTTGGATGTTTCTTCTTACATGAAAGAAGTGCAATTATTGTGAGTGGTTTTATTGGCACATAAATAGTGGGTTATAATATTTTCTATACAGGTTCTCATTTATCCTTGAAATCACTCGACTAATTTTTAAAGCTGTATAAAAAATATAAATAAAGAAATACTAATATACATTTTTCGTTGAAGTACTTTTATAATAGTTTTATCTTTCTTCTTTGACGATTATTAATGAAAAGTGCTGAAAATAAGTAAAGGGGGCTTTAAAAAAATTAATTTAACAATAATTTTAGACTGAAATTCCTTTTGTAAATTGTGCGACATAAGTAATTGCCACGTTCAAAATGCAACAACTGCTAGCATCTGTCATACTGAATTCAGAAATGCGTTAAAGTTATTATTTTATAATGTTACTTCCTTTATTGTTTTAGCACTATATAAAGATATGGGTTAACATTACATACAAAATCTGAGTACAGAATGAGAAAAAAAATTAAACAGAATATAGAAATGAAAACCGAGATATTATATTGCAACTCAATATTCTTTGAGGAACATATAATTTTCTGATAACTTTATCAAAAAACATAGAAAAAAATATTACAAATATTTATATTGCAAAAAATAATTAGAAGTATTTAAAAAACATATTAGTAATTTCTTTTTATCATTCCATCCATCGCTATGCCACTGTAAACATAGCAAAAAACAGAGCGTCATTTTGATTTTTTGGAGAAAACTCTTAGTGGATATATCAAATAGAATTATTACTGTTCTCATGCATTTTGGAACAAGTTTCTTACAACCATTTTCCTCGTGCTCATTCCCTACCAGTCCTCATTAAGAAACAATCCTTTGATCAAGTATTTTTCTCTTTTCTTACCTCATACTGAAATAATTATCTATAAAATATTGATATTCCCCAGAAAGTGGTCATCTCTAAAATGACGCAATTTCCAAGGTGAATCAGAAAAAATGTCAGACAAAGAGACCTACAAATTGATGAAACTGAGTATTTCATCCTATTTAAGAATTCTTTAATCTTACTTACAGTCACCCTTACGCAATCTGCAACTGGAAAACATGGCTCACCTACAATGAAAGGATAATTGCCAAATGATCTCTCAAATTTGAAGCCACATTAAGTTGTGCCACTGACCGTTGACTGGCACAAAAAACTGACTGTTGTTTATGGTACTTGTCGCCGCATACAAGCCCGCTGACAAAGTCAGTTATTTTAAGCCTCATTTTAAAGTATCTTGTTTTAGTATCGCCAACTACGGCCAAGAGTATGTATGTCTTAAATACTCAAGAATTACAGCTCTTTTCATTTGATGGACTTCATTCATATATTTCATTAGCAGATCGTAATTTAGACCTGAACCAGAGAATGATCCCCTCTGATCCAGCACCCCTAGTGGCATTGTGACATGGAGAACTGTATAGCTACGATAGATAAATACGTACGCCAGCATCATGATGTTCAGCCGGTAGGGCTGTTAACTCACAATCCAAGGAATGGAAATCCAGCAATCTACTACCAGGGTATCCCGGCCTACACTCTTGATTGATACCTTTAATTTCAAAATTAGCCTTAAAGTTTATTTGAACTTAATTTTACTTTTTAATTAGCCGTACACCATTCTAACTCTAAATCTTGCTTCAAATGTCCTTGAGCTAAATTTTCAAAGCTATCACGCCTCTTTTTAAACCTCAACATTGTGGAATGCTCTGCCACTCAAAAGAACATCATATCAAACAAACCCTGCTTTACATCAAACAAAAAGAAAATAAAAGCATGTCTAATCCCTATTTCGTAATAAGATTCGCAATTGTAGAAAGTCACTCGTTTTTTAATTACATCCTAAAATTACAAAGAAACTTTGTTTACACTCTGTACTTCCACCTTCCTAAATTCGTGCTCGAGACAACAAAGTAAGGTAAGACCAAAGCGAAGTTCTCTTACTCCTGGCATTTCATTCGACATTTAAAAACACGGTGGCAATTCTGGATCTCTTTAGTGCTCATTATGCTGCATCGTTAGGCAAATACGAAACTCTTTTAATTTTTTTTCTCCTGTGCGTAGAAAAAATACTCCAAATTTTTCTCGTACGGGAGAGAAACAGGGATAAAGAAAGAGCCCCCCGTGAAGTTGGAAGGGAAAAAAATATTCTTTTAATCTTCCGAAAAAAATTTCTTTCCTGCCAAGTCGGGATGGAAACGAAACTGCCAGGAAAAGAAACCATCAGTTGAAGCAACCACTTTCGAGACGATATTATTAAAGTTTCCAAAATAGGATACACGGGGCAAGACGGAATGAAATGAATTTTTACTGTTGGTTTCTGGGAGAAAATGGCGTAACATCAGTGATGTACGTCGGAATGAATCTCCGATGCAAATAATCGTAAATTACATCGGCGCGCAAATTGTTCTCGTTGTCTGCAATGGGGGATTTCGATCGTATTCCGATGTGACCATATTCCTTTTCGATACTCATTTTATTCTTTTTGGTATTTTCAGGCATTGATCCTCTGTTTTCTCCCCTGAAGGTCTTATTTTTCGAAAACGACTGCGCGTAAAATTTATTTAGCGGTGAAAAATTTTGCTTTTAATAGTGAATGAATATTCATTATTTGCTAAAACAATGAAGTTCCTTTTATTATACAATTTGCAATAATATTTCGCTTATTAAAATTGATGCAAAAGGTAAATAATTATATATTGCCAGTTTGAGATTACAAATTGCCGTTTTCTTTTCACTTAGTTAAATCTAAAAGTGACAGTATAGATATAAAAGTAATATTGTACAAATTCATGTTCAACTTGTAAAAGAAAATAATATTATATTATTATTGATCTAATATTGCATAATGAATGTATTGTATATGTATTTAATATTGTATAATATGTAACAGAACTATGTATTATAAATGATATTGTATGTAATAGAAATCTGCATAATGATGTAATATTGTATAATATGTAACAGAACTATGTATTATATTGTGATATTGTATGTTATAGAAATATGCATTATGATATTATATTGTACAATATGCAAGACAAAAAGAAATTGATTTGTATAATGGTTCGACCTTGTTAATTTTTTATAGGAACTTTTGGATAAATCAAAATTTTATACCTTCAGTTCCGAAACATTTAATAATCTTAAATGCATTCCTTCTTTATCGTCCTATCATTATGTAACAAGAAGAAGAAAAACATTTTGGTCCCGTCCCTGTTGTTTTTACGTAAATAAAAGTATACTAAATTCTTATAAAGTTTAAATTCGAATCTCAAGTCTAAAACATTTTAACATGATAATGTTTTATGTTTATTTTGTTACATAATGCATCACACTACTGCGTGCTCTCTTCTTCAGACGTGATTATGTTAGCATTTGTATTCAATGTATTTGTAAGCAATTTACAGCTTGAAAGTAATCCAAAACCATTATTGTGTTTACGAAAGCAAAAATGAAAACGCAATTTTGAAAAATAACAAAAGAAACCAATATTTTTAATCATCACTGTAACATCGGTCAAAATATACTGAATAAAAATAAAATTGAAGAAGTGAGTGAAAATAAAATTAATGTTTTGAAAAATTGTTATTATTTTTTTAATCTTATGATAGTATGAAAATTTAATGTTGCATAAAAATGTGCTCGAATATTATCGAAACAAACATTGACACTTTGATTAATTTTTAATTAACACAACGAGTAATAAAAAAACTTTCTGAAACCATTCTTAGTAAACAAGAGCAGAGCTATAAGTCCATAAAGACGCAACAGAAAAGTTATTTTTCCAGCTTTAATCTTTAGAAATTTCAATACATTCATTTAAATTCGTTTTTACACATAATGACCTAGGGTTTTTTTTTTCTTTTTTTTACAAAATGTGACAACCACATATTCAATACTGACTTTCCATCTTTATGAATTATATAAAGGTTTTATGCTCTTTAAATAAATCCCAAGATATTTAATGCGAAAGTACTCTTTTTTTGTCTTGATAGTCCTCGAAGAAATTCGTTGTTCCTTTGGGTTCCAAATATTACAAACGCTTTTAAATACCACAAAAAAATAACCTCCATGGAAAAGAAGAACCCATCACATTCTTTGAGAGTTTGTGGAATTGTTTCTTGTTTTCTATTTATTGAAATTCTGAATTTATAATCAAATCAATTGAAATTCAAAGCTCCTTGAATAACTTTATTTTCGCAGATTGCATTCTTCGTTACCTAAAGTCTTCCTTAAGCGAAACTCCATTAAAAATCAATTATGCATACAAAGATACTAATCTAAAGAAGTGAAGACTAGAATACTCTCGGTTATTATTTTCTGCCTAGCTTATTTTAAAAACTCTAATTTTAGTATTAAGATCATTCAATAATTCACATAATCTTCGAAAATATTCAAAATTTCAAAACTGCATTTTTCTTTAGTTACTTTAAAACCCTATCCACAATCTTTTCATTAATCAAGGCTGAGCATAGGCCCATTTAACACACTCTGGCTCTTTGATAAGTTTTAAAATTAAAGAAAGGCTATTTAATATCAGTTGCTGATGATGTCGCGTCCATGCTACCACAGAAAGCGGGCGCAGTTGCTTCTGAGTGTTGAGACCCTTGAGCACCTGATGGTGGAAGTCTGACTTCCGGCTCATATGCCGATGACATGCACGCTCTCGCTTGCACAACTCCTTTTCAAAAACTGGATCATTCACACATATCACAAACACAACATAGGGGGAAGAACAATCATGCCCGAACCAGGACTCGAATGCAGATGGTTAGGAAAATGCACTACCCTTAGGTCAGGACACCTGCTTAAAAGCACTTTAAATGCGATAATAAATCCTTACCTTCTCATATGTATGCTGTAAATTAGTTCTCATTGACTGATTCTTCGGGAGATAGCCTATATAGCAGCGGCTATTTGAAAAAATAAGTTTATGATAGGAATGAACAAAAAAAGAGTATCAAGCCTTTTCTAATAGAAAAAAAAGCTCCATAACATTGTTGCAACACCCTCATTATATTGCAAGACATTTAGAATATCTTTAATCAAAACTGAATTATTAAATAATGACGAATAAAATTATTTTAATCTTGCTGAAATGCTTTCTTGTAGTTTTTTAGTGCTTCTGGATTCAACAATTACATTTTTGTATACAATTAATCTATTAATTGGAGCTGGTAGAAAAACGTAGGCAATGAATAATGACAAACTAATGAAATTTTAACTGTAAATTCGGCTCATATGTTTGATCTTAGGAATAACGGAAATCCTATAGAAAGAAAAATATTAATTGTATGAACAAAAACATCCAAGGACTGTTGAGCTAGCATTAGAGGCTGCACATCTATAAAGCCTATTATCAGCCATGAGGCTTTCTTTCCCCCATTGAAAAAATTGTGTTTTCCCGTTAACCAGAACAAGCGAAAAATCGCCAAATAATGTAGTATTCCACCAAATTTCTTCGGCGATGTTTCACTTGCGCCCGACTAACGGAAAAGTACCAAAAAATCATTTAAGAAATCTTAATTGGCATACTTATTGTCGATCACTGTGTTTCGGTAAGAAGACTCAAGGGAATAACAAAATCTTGAATTATTGCCTATTGCTTAGGCGAAAAAAATACGTAACCTTTTCCAACATTCTGGGAAGAAAGCAGTTCCCTTCCGTCCCCTTAAACAAGCATTCGATCTTTCTTGCAACTATATAACTATATTACATTTCCTCAAAATTTGTATGAGAAGTTTTTAAAGATCACATGTTTTCCCTTGCAATATAATTACAGACTAGAAGAAACGGATTTGAGATCCAAAGCTGTCTTGAGTGCGGTCTTTAACAAGTACTAAAGCTCTCTTATAAGTAGCTGCAGACAAAATTCCAACGGTTATCCTGCATGCTTCAATTTTCATAAACTGTAGTTTTTAGAGAGAGGATGCCAAGGTAGGGAAATTATTATGGGGAAAAAATAAACTGCATTTTTCAAAATTATTGTCGAATTTCCATAAATTCAGGGCATTAAAGATTTGAAACTCTTCAACCTCACAACAAAGAAAAAGTCAAAAGTAAAGAGAAAGAATTCCTAAACACCCTAAAATATTCCATGTCTTTAAATATACATCACTCTTCCTCGGTATGGACGAAATTTAGTGCCTTTTGCATTGTACGGATAGGGCAAGTCTGGAAGTAGAAGTATGTCGTGGCTTTTGGATTTCAAAAGAAATGCGAGCTCGATTTCACTTTACTTTCCTCTTTCCCACATGGAAGATTCTCATTGCACTGTTGTAAATCGAAATCAAAAAGCGAGACAGTCGAAACGAATGAAAGTTCGAACATTCCTGGGCCCAGGGGATTTATGGATGTCCTTTTCTTCTGAATTTTTTGTCGCAATTGCATGCAACAGAACATCCTCTTGATATTGATGATCGCAGTGTTGGAATCTTTCAGTAGAAAAAGTAGTTGATAGCAAAAACGTCAGCAAAGAAATAAGAAAAAGATTGCTATATATAACTTCCAAGATAATACCGTTTGGTTTTATGTTGCGTTCCTCCGGTTAAATTCAGCCTTGTTAGCTGAAAAAGCTGATTTTTTCGTTCTATGTTTATTTATTCGACTTTCAAACTTGTTATATTTGCATTTGCTTGTGTATATTTTATCAGGGTAAATAAATTATTATGAGAGAAACATTTTCTAAGATCACTTCCAATGCAAAGTAATAACTTCGAAAGAAATTTATCAAACATTAGTTTTGACTGAAATTTGTACGTTTTTTAAAGAATATTGTTGTGCCTCATGTTTTCATTTTCTTTCCTTTTCTATTGGCTTTTATCTCAACTTATTAGTATTACTCACTTGCCTGTCATGGAAGAACAATAGAGCGGTTTCTATCATGAATGCAGATTACTTTCATCTTTTATTGTATTATCCCCATATGCGATGGCTAGATTGTTAGCTAACAATTGATTGGTGAAATCAGACTTTGCCAGAGAAAAGAAATAAAAGTAACCTAATTATGTATTTTAATTGAAGCTCTTACACTGGCCATTCTAAACATTCATTTAGATTTCACATATTATGCCTGAGTCTGTTTACCAATATGAAAAAAAAAATCATCACAATAAAAAAAAAATACGCTCAAAGACAATAGTTGAAACAAAATATTTAATCTACACTTAGTTTCTGCCATTTTCGTGCATCCATGAATCTAAATAAATCAAAAAATGATAAAGGATAATGATGTGGGTTTTTTTGGTAACCTCCAACGAACATTTCTTTTAAAACAAAAAGTATTCTTCCCAAATGTATTGTTTTTATTCTATCCTTTTCTTATTTCATCCGGAATACAATAAAGAAGTCGCTAATGAGCAAAGTCCCTTTTTATAAGATTTTAAAAATCTTAAGATTTTTTAAAAAAACTTTATCGCCAATATCAATTGCCCTTTTTCTTATTTAAGTGTTAGTCAGCATTAGTGAACAGTTGGTTCGCCCAAATAAATGTTTTCAAAATATTTTGTATAATTATGCCTGCACGATATTTTTAAATTTCAAATTTTGGTAAACGTATTACTTTAGAAACCTTTTATTGTGCTACAAAAGTTTTTTTTAATATCCAATTATATCACAGGAAGGAGCAGTAATATTTAAAAAAGAATATAACTTAAAATGCGGGTCAACATCGTTGATTCTGAAGATAAATCTGAAACCTAAATAGAACAAAATCACACCTTGAACTGGAACCAATTAAACATGGAAAAATGCCAAACAATACATATATTGTTCATCAACAATAGTGAAAGCCAAGGTCAATTATTGGCAGCAACAATAAAAATAATTTCAGTTTCAATTCAACAATCAACAAATAGCTGTAAAATATGCCTAAATATTTTTTAAAAAAATATTTGGAAATAGAAAGCATAACAGAACATATTTGCTGTATTGTATTGATAATAAATCAATTAAGAATCAATCTATTATTGCAAGTTCTTGGCTATCTTTGCCATGCACTAGAATATTTGTTTTCAATCATACTCCTTTTTTGAATAAGAAACGAATATCGTCAAAGGAATTTCATTCAAAAGTGATTATCACGACCTTAAAGTCGGAAAGAAGATTGTAAATTTCTTGTTTAAAAATAATAAACTAAGTTATTTTAAAAATTAATTTACTAAGCAAATGAAATTTCATAAATAGTTTGTATTAAGATAGTAAATTAAATAATTAAGATCAAATGCCTAATTCTATTAATGCATTTGTTTGAATTTTGAATTATCGTGCTCAAAAATTAAAAATAGCCTTTGATTGAATTGATCCGAAATTTAATAAATTTAAATCTTAGATTTACAATTCAGTCAATAAAATCGTGTACCGCATTTCTTTGATTTAACTCATTTCTGCTTTTCGACTGTTTATTTTTGTCGCATTTTGTGACAATTACACCAAGCCAACTCTTTTTAATAGAGAAAATAAAAGTTAGAAAATATAATTTCTAGTTCCCCCACCCCCAGAATTCGTATTTTAAAAAACTTTTTGAGATTTTTATCCTTTCGTAAACTTTCCTAACTTAGTAAAATAAAAACGGTTAGATTTTCTAATACGATTGACGATCGCAATGTCTCTCATCTCAGCTTGCCACACAAAATATTGATTCTAAAATTTTTTATATATTGCTCTGTTCAAGAAAGCCAATATGAGACCGTAAGATACAAGCAGTCTGTCAGTCCTCCTTCCCCCATCTCGATCCAAACGGTTCACAGCTGCTCTCTCAGTGCAATACAAATATTTCTTTTGTGAATTCGCCGAACAATTCAGAAGACGAAAGAACAGGGCAGCTCCGCTGTTCAGTCCGAAGGGGGTTTATTTATTCGCATCCACTGGTGGGGAAGTGACAAATTGATTGCGGGGCCCGCATGTGCGCCGCCGCTCCTCCTCTTTCGGGATAAAACAAAAAGCGGATGTTGACATTTATATTCGGGAGCGTGCGACAAGCATCGAATGGATGATTTATTGGCACTGTGGAATGTTAGGTTCGAGTTCAAGGGTAGACGATGGACTCGGGGCACCGCATTCTGTAAATAAGAAGAAAATAAATAACCGAAACGGATGTTTATTTGGGGGCTGTGTCTCGTTAAATGTTATTCTTTCCTTTGATTAAAATGAATAGAATATTTAATTGTGTAAGAAAATATAAAAGATCCCGAAGAGAAGAAAACGTTTGAAAAGTATCCAGTTAATAGATATCCCAAAAGACACGAACGGTTTTATATTTCGGTTCTGAATTTGGATCTGAGAAAAAAAACCCTCCAATAAACTAAATATGAGAAATCGTTTAGTAGGTTATCTTATAACTTATTCGTATTTTAAGAAATCAAGAGAACGGAATGACACAAGATAAATATTGAAGTTACTTTTGTCCTTTTTTCAAAATAAACTCGAATTCAATCCTTTTTTACAAAGTATTAGAATGAAATAACTGATGAATAAATGAATACAGTTGTTTTAATAGAATGTTTGACAATATATAAACCTGCCCTTCAAATTTTCATTCACAGTGACATAAAAAATGTAATAAGCCATAAAAGGTAACCATAATATTATGGTTAGCGTTAGTCAAGAAAAACCAACATGCATTTGTTTCATTTTATGAAATGTCAATAACTTCATGGCATGGTAGAATTTTCCCATTAATTTTTATCATGTCAGAATATGATGTTGTGTTTTGGGATGAAGGTTTTGGCGTCAACTAAAATCCATAGGCGAAAAAAAATTTATTATCTACACGAGCATCTCAAAAAATCAACTTTTAATAACGTGTTGCTATTACATTGAAAAAACCTCTGATTAAAAAATTAAGTTCACGACTACAACAAATAAAACCTAGAAAAATATCATTTTGAGCACGTAGTTGTATGAAAGGAAATAAATAGGAAATGTGATTTTTTTTTAAACAATCAAGGAGAGACAAAGTTTTTTGGATCGTTTGCAATACTAAAGTGACTCATTCAATCAAACAATTAAAATGAATAACGACACAATTTAACTTGCACGAGCACGTGGTGCTTGGCCGTT
Source organism: Argiope argentata (assembly GCA_026289955.1). Taxonomy (NCBI): domain Eukaryota; kingdom Metazoa; phylum Arthropoda; class Arachnida; order Araneae; family Araneidae; genus Argiope; species Argiope argentata. The sequence goes on along the minus strand of JAOUZG010043367.1, from coordinate 113,946 downwards.
CAAGAAATGATGTTCTGACATAATACATTGAAATATGCATAGCAGATTTCATTTTAATCTTTATTGATATGGATATTTAAAACTTGGAATAAAAGAAGACATATCTTCTATTAAAGAACAAATAATTGTATATTTTTCAGGTTTTATTTGTTTGTAAAATTTTAAATTAGTATAAAAATAAATCTGACATTATTATGCTAAAATTTTTCGGGTGAAAGATTCAATTGTCTTTAAATCTTTCAAATCTATGAATGTGACAACTTTTTAAAGCTCTCTCAGTTGTATTATAGATCTCCTGAATTTAGGAAATACAAATAAGTGTTCTTCTCTTTTCATCTTAAAACAGATTTAATCTATTTTCGCCTCCGGTTAGCTGAGAGCGAAGTGTTTTGATCATTTTGGGGATACATTATTTTATATTTGCATAGTTTATTTGAAAACGCATAAAGAATTCCTAAATTCTTGTGCGGCTGATAGATATCCTTCAAAGCTTTTCTTGGCCGTACCATAAGCTTCGGCACTGGTATCGCCTAAGTCTGCAAAGTCTTTCCCCAACTTCCTCAGATCTTCTCAAATAATTATATCGACAGCCTATTTCATGTATTATTCAAGAATCAAAACGACAAAAGACGCAGAGGGTTGTGACATGGAAATTTTCGGAGCATTCAAAAGAGTGTTCGTGCTCAATATTTTGCAGCCATCTCTTTTTAGATTTGAGGTTAGGTCACCATGTATAATACCTTTTAATCACACTTCGAATAGAAGTCCCTTACAGGATGTCAGGTGTATTGCGATGAATTATTTATAAGCAAGCATCTTATTAATCGAAAGAAGCTGAAATGACTGTGACTGGAAACGAGTCGAATGTTATCAGTTCTCTGCTGGATGCGTAAATTTTAAAACATCTAACAAAGGGATCACCTAAGCTGGAACTTTTTAACTAAAACACACACCCATATATATGTATATATATATATATATATATATATGCTTTTAGTATTGTAATCTCCTATTAATTTGTGCTTCTACTAATTACTTAATAATATTTTATCTATAGAATATTATACAATTTCTTGTTCTGAGTGGGTATGCAAATGGTATATTAATTTTATATATTTCAGGCTATATCATTGCACAAATACAAACGAGAAAGTAAAAGTATAAAAATATTTACACTACTTTTTACACCCATTTTTTATCTTAAATGTATGAGAAAAATATTAAGTAATTTCTCTAAAAGTTTCTATAAAGGTTTATCAAGTTTTATTTCAAAAGATTTATCCACTGTTATTGAGTGCTTATATATTGTTTGGTAGTCCCTCACGTGTAATTCATTGTATTTTAGGATACAGATATTTCCAACAGTGAGGATGATTGAGGTTCAAACTCGTCAGTTTAATCCAAACTTAGGTTCCCTCTAGGTCTGGGATTCTTCTAGCCAGGCAATTAAAGTTTAATCCCTCCGCTGCTCATCTTTTGAAACTTAAATCTATATCTGAAACTTAATTAATTGCGTCTATAATAATTTTAAAAAGTAATTTTGACAATATGAAAAAAAATTAGCTGAAATTCAGCTTCAAGAGAGAGGGTGTCAGTATTCGATGTGTAAAAGAATCAAAATTAAACTCAAAAGTGAATTTAAACAATATCTTGAAGCAATTTCATGTATTGTTTTTATAAAAATCTAAATTTTATTTTAAAGTTTGAATTCAATTTATATCCATTGCAACCCAATTTTGAAATGATGAATCTCAATGTAAAACCAATAATGGAGAATCTTTATTCAAAACAATTTCCCCCAGCATTTAACAGATATCTGCAACATTTTGTCGCGAGATCATGCCTTAGCTTCCTCCTTTCAGATATTTCGTTCTTGAATTTACAGAGATACAAACATCGCACTAACATAGATAGTATTTTCTCGTTCTATGCAGCCTCAAATGAAGAGATTTATTAAAAAATCTTATCGAAAATCTCATTTAATTTTTTGTAGATTATAACATATTCTTTTCATAATGTCGAAAACGGACTAACCCTGTATCGCATTTAGGTATTAAATAATTATATTAATACAAAATAGCTCTTTCTTTTTTTTCTCTCGGGAAAGAAATACTTTTTCTACATTTTTTAAATATTTCTTCTTGTAATTTATCTAAAGGAGTGGCAAGAGATTTAAATCTTTCTCTTTAAGGAGAAACTTTTCTTATTTATTATATAATACATTCTGTTTATTTATAGCATTACTATATAAAAACCAAAACGGCATTAAAATAATAAGGGATCGTCCTTTAAGTCCTAAAAAGCATTGGCAGGATATGATATTGATAAAAGTATTCCGTAGACCATAAAGTTTAATATTAAATAAATGGGTCGCTAAAAATTACTTTCACTTTCGGCTGAAAACTACTTTGAAACTCGTGTACTCTCGTCGCCATGATTAATCACGCGTCATCATTTTACGACAAGAACAATTATTTTTCCGTAGGTAATTTAACGTTGTTTCAAAAAATAAAAAAAGGACGACATCACGTTTTTTAACCATATTTAAATAAAGCATGCCATCCGACTACAATGTATACATATGCGATGTATACCTTTTTTAAACATCTGCCAAAACAAAGTGTTAGAAACATTTCCAAAGATTAAAACAAAAAAAAGTAACACCCTTTTATTTTTTAAAGTGAATTAAAGTTTATAAAAAATACGTATTATACTTTATAATAGTTAAATAAAGTCCTTAATAAGAGCCTTCAAATTTGAAATATTAATTAAGAAGCTCCTTTTTTGGGGGGGGGGTTGAATGCATATCTTAGCATATTTGAGTTAACTGATTAAACGATTCTTCAATGGTATCTTTTATTTATTTAGCTTATGTTTTTCTAATAAAGTTTAAATAAAAGTAAAGTTTAAAATAAGATTCACTGGAGTATGTCCAAATGATGATTCAGTGCATTTTTCTAAAATGTTAGCTATATTTTAAAACTAAAGTGTATTAAAATATTAAAAATATACAAGTGAATATTTTCAATGTATTGAAAACATACACGTTTCAAGAAAATGCGTTTTTTGTAACATGCTTTGGAAATACTGTGTTCCTACTTCAGGTGTCGATAATTTCTCAGATCATGTGTGCATTCCTTTTTGACACCCATTTATATTTTGTAAGGATTTTTAACTATCTTTTGTCATATTGAAAAAAACTGATAACTAAAGAAATTCTAGTTTCAAAGACTCAAGCTGGAAATGACTGTTCTGGTCTCTATCAGAAAAATAATCTGAAAATCTATTAAGTTGCTACTCTGAAACTCTTTTGATTTTCATTTTGCCTATCCCACCGGCAGAACCTCTTTTATGAAACGAGAAGCTTTTAGCATGATCATTAGCTCTCACCACACCCAGGTGGGTATAGGAATGATGTGGGGAAGTACTACCTCCCATCGATAATTGGACGTGCTTCTCACTGAAAGAGGGAGGTGATTATCCTTGACCAATCTTCCGGAACGGTTTGATCATTCAGATTTTTTCCCTGAATTTTAGTGGAGGGTCGGAGTAGATAATTAGTGATTTTTTCTCCTTCTTATTATTATTATGCTAATTATTATTATCTTGATTATTTTATTAAATCTACATTATTACAATTTAATACAACATGAAATTAAAATAGTAAGTTTATTTCTATTAGAAAATAAAAATGCTGAACTGAAATCGAAATATTTAATGTAATAATAACACTCTACACTAATAACTTTAACTAATAATCGTAATAGTTTCTAAAATGTGCAAAAATGTTTCTAGCGATGTTTATGAAGTGCAAGAATTTCTGAACATATTTTTGTAATTTTGCTGAAATAAAATGATTGGAACAAAACTATATAGTCTTTTGGTTACTAATTACATAATAACTTTAAATTCAAGGCATTATTTAAATGAAAGATTATAAATAAGAATATTAAATTAAAATATATTCCAATATAAAGTTGCATTTATGACACAACTTCATTTAACAAAATAATTAGACAGTGATAAATAGAACATAACGGCATCTATCCTTTGTATTATGGTTTAGAAAACACATAAAAAATAACTTTTCATCTGAGGTTTTGATGATGGCAAAGAAGATTTTTTTAGGACATTCGAAACTAAATCTTTTATCACTCTACCTCGTGGGTTATGTTAGTCCTCTTACATTATTATGTCTTTTTCCATCGCACATAGGGCGTGACAATTAAATTGGAAAGTAAGACTAATAATCGGCAATTCGAGAAAAAAAACCCTTTTGATGACGAGAAATTATTAAAGTCATTTAAAATACAACAACTGTAGTTAATTACTTTGCAATATGTTTGCCACATGCGGAGAAAATATCAGATTACACACTGTCCTTGAAAAATTCGAGTACCTTTTGTTATAAAATTCAAAGCGAAGTTTTTCCTCCATAACCATTTCCCCAATTTAATTATCCTCCGAAATTATCGGAAAGAAGTCGACTCTCAAATAACGTTTCTAGTTTTAACCATTCGGCATGTACAGCTATCTTACAGTTTTCATTTCAGAAATCGAATGAGATCAAATGTGGCTAAATCAAGGGATAGAATGGAGGATTCGTAACAGAGATGGAATCACACCTAAAAGCCCGTGGATTACAGAATAAGCATGATTCAAGGATGGTATTTTAACATCGATTCTTTCGGTTTCCGCTGAATAAAGTAAACATACATTTTTTCCCAAAATTAGGCCATAAAAAAACCATCCGGTCATTGAATCGACAATTAAAAACTAAAATGACTTAAATATTCGATGTTTTCATCAATTTACGATAAGAAGATCGTCTGGTGAGGCAGTGCGAGAAAAACCAATATCTGAGAGCATAATACAATCTTTGTCTCGATGAAACATATAATAAAATTCTTTTACTCATTAAAGAAATGCTGGATTAGATTTCTTTACTTATTTTGAAGGACACTTAAATATAAACAGCATAAATTCTTAGTTAATGATATGTTTAAATTAATATGTTTCACATCTGCTTCTAAACAATTCGGGCCTATTTCAACCAAACTTTTTGCTCTTATTCTCGAAAATTAAAGAAAATCTGCTGCTAACTTTTCAAAATGCCAGTTATTCAAAAGTTAATGAAAATGTTGCCATTTTTCTGGATTAATCTCGAAAGCAAAAAAAACTTATTATAAATTAATTTTATAACCTTTTGAAATTGTCGCATATTATTGTATATCAGTTCCATTTTTGCACAGTATTTCTTTTGATTGAAATTAATTTATAAAAATATTAAACGCATTAAAATCAGAGTTAACATTGAACTATTCTACCCTCATTTTTTAATTTCTGTTTATTTTTATACACATTCTTCATCGGATTCTCACTTTCTTTAAAGTAATGATTTTACAAACCGTAAATATCAGGTCTAAATCCAGAACTGATGCAAAAATTTCCCAGTTAGGAAATGAAGCAGATACGCATTTATTTTCCGTCTAATTATTTTCTCCAAGTCTATGGATTCTCAAATATCTTGAATGCATAATTTGAAGCAATGTTTAAGTGTTTCAATCAATCCCAAATATTTCCATTTCTAACGCTAATATTAATTAGATATTTGTATTCTTTGCTTACATTTTTATATTCGTAAACGTTCAGCTTATCAACTTCAACTCTTTATGCTAAAAAGAAGTTAATTACAATACTAAATCGTGAAGAAAATGTTATGTACATCAGTACACTAATTGAATAAAAACATACTATATGTATGTATATTTGGTAAACTAATAAATTCACTTTTACAGTATGTTTTTATTCAATTAATGTTCTAATGGTTGAAAATTTTTCTTTCTAATTTAATTAATTAACTGAATTTTTTGTAATTAATTGATTTTTTTTTCGTGAAGAGGTGAAAAAAAGTGGAGAATATGCCTTAAGGGTTTTTGGCAAAGGAAGGGAAATTATTTCAGTTGCTTGGCTACTAAATGGCTCGTTAAAATGTTTATCGCGATTTAGAAGAATTTTATTAGGGGAACCATAAATATGAAAAGCAAGAATAACGCTTCAACGAAATTAAACCTTGTTTGTATTCATAAGCTAGTTGCCAAAGTGGCTAATTATTTAAAAGTTAATAGCTAATTATGACTTTTATGCTAAACTCGGTACATTAATAGTCACTATCTTTAATCAACGAGAAAGTATGGATAAATAATGTGAAATGACTTGAAATGAAGTGTTCTATTTCAAATAGACGGATAGTCTCAAAATATTAAGAAACAAATTTTGCTTAAATGCTAAAGTTATTAGAAAATATAAATAATTTTTTACTCAACTAAATAAAATTAGGATGAAATATGCAAAAATTATTTACAATATAGAGTGTTCGTCAGTAAAAATTTAATCATTAAGTATATTCCGTGTTAAATAATATTTTCAAACATTTTCAGCTACGAAATCGAATTCAAAAAGAGGAATTGACAGAGAAAATAATATGAAAATAAGTGGAAAATAAAAACCAGAAATTACATTAATTTAATGGAAGAAGCGTCCATATAATTTTTATCTTTGCATTGTTATTGTCTTTCAATTTGCTTAAAGATGATAATATACTAACAGTACCCGTCCACTCTTTGTTGTGTTTCAGTTTGGGTAAAAGGCAAAGAAAGAAAAGAGAAAGCTCACTTTTTCTAATATTTCATTTCCCATTGCGTATATGTATACAATATTCTTTGTCCCCTCCATCGTTTTTGAATATATAGGGATTCTCTGATTTGATGATTCAAGACGATGCAACATTAAATTGTAATATTGAGAAACAACCCATTTCTAAATACTGGCCCTGAATGTTGTTAACAGTGATTACAAATTCCAATCGGAATTGGAATTTCAATCACTTAAATCTAAATGGCATATCCGTTGCAATGGTAAGGATTTGAGGAATGAACAACTTTGGAAGGTCCTATCAAGATTGTTAATTCTATGGCATTACTCCTTAATTTTTTATGCGGCAAAGCCGCCTGATATTGAAAAGTTTTATTTGGTTGAGATATTGCGACATAATTAGCTCTAAATGTTAGATTGAGTTGTGTAACATAATTGGCACTCTAGTTTTCAGTACCAAAATTCACGATGTAATCTGGGAAAGACAGTGTGAAATAGAAATTTTCGTCGGATAATTAACCGCTTCTTATTCCTTAACAGTATCGACGGACTGGTATGTGCTTCACTCTGAATGTTAGGTCCAATAATATTGTTAATTTCATAGACGTCTTTGTCCTTTATTGCAAAAATAGTTCATTCACTGAGCTAGTCTTAATTTTTATAATTAGTGTGAATACTGAGCAATACTTTTTAAACCAATTCTCTCTTTGATGTCATTAAATTGGTGAAGTTATGAGGCAATAAAATTCATCCTGAAGTCAGATCAACTGTGCTCTTTCCTCCAACAATTTATATTAGAATATTTCAATCCACTGACCATTTTGTAGTAGCACATGCATCTCTGCAGTTAATTTTTAACAACTTTAAATATCTTCTCAAAGTAGATTATTTCGGGTAGGCGTTACTTAATCCAATGGTGTTGAATGAGGAATGGTAGGTATTGACTGATTGAAATCTCTTGAAAGTATTAAAATGCCTTTCAAAATGGTCTGATGTCTCTTGTTATAAACAATCAAGTGCCTAGATCGATTTTTTTAATGCGCTCTAACACATTCATGCCAATTAATAAGTTTGCATTTCTGCAATACTTTTTAGGATATCAGATGACTTGGAAATGCCACATGTGAGAGTTAAATCACAATTTTAAAGCAAAATAAGCATTTCTTCCACCTGATATTAAGGTCGCGGATGTTCTAGAGGGCACTGGGACCGCTATGGTCGGGTAGTAAACTCTTGACGGCGAGATCGGAGAGTTCCGAGGTTCCAGATACGATTCCATGGAAGAAAAATCTTATGTATGATCTTGTGCATTTTAAAAGGGTCAGGTGAAACTCCGTCCCGCCGATGTGGTGTGGTTTGGAGAAGGAGGTGCTAGCTCAAGTGCCGTCCTCGTCACCTGCCCATGGCTCAAAATTACGAGATTCGTTTCAAAATAGTTCAAGAAGGCTTTAAAATGGTATGTTAATATAACTAAACTAATCCAGATGACCCTAGAGCTAAAACTATGTTATAAAAGGATCGAATTGTAGCCAGAATTAATATAATTAGGAACGTTAGTACTTTTTAACAAATTTAAAAAGATTTCTCCGACCTTTTTATTGGCAGTTTGCCTTATTTGATCATAAGTGTCCCATTGTTAAAGCGGGTTTAACAATAGTTGAATTTATGTAGGACAAAACATCACTTAAATTCTTTATCGACAGAAGCAGCAGTATATCAGTTTCTATAACAGTATGAGTTACATGACAATCAAAACTTGAAGCTTAGAAATATCCTGATGAAGAACCTATTAAAAGACCTTCTAGTTATGCAAAATATATATTTAGAAGTGTACATTAATTTTGAGGAACTGGTTTGTTGCCGAAGACGGTTAGTTTTCAATATAAATACAGATCGAGATTCATTTCTATATAATATTGATTTTATCATTGTTCTTTAATATTTTTGGGATAGATTATTTCCAAGTTTTAAGTATTCTGAAAATGTCTATTATTTTTTTGTTTAATTTTATATTTAATAGATTTTAACACACTTCATAATCAGTTCAGATGAGATGAAGAGTTGTTCATAATCAGTTGTTGCTAAATATTATTGTAACTATACATTTTTCGAATATTCTACGAAGATAATCATGATTTATGAAATAAAAATTAATTTTAATCAATAAGTGTTTTGACAACTGAATCAAACAATACTTAGATTACCCTAAACATCTCAAACTTTCAGAAATCCTGCTTATCGTTAATTCAGTAAAAAATTGGTCATCAAATTCTTTCTTTACAAATATGAAACGAGCCAATTAAAATAAAACATGGTAGAAGCAAAGTATTGTGCCTTAAAGAAATTGCAGCATTCAAAGTATTTCCCATTCTATTTTTTATGCCTATTAAATAACTTTAGTCATCAGTTGGAGAACAAAAATATGTGATTTGCAGAAACTAATTAGAAATATAACTGAATCCGTAATCACCGATGCAAAGCTTAAATCATACAAGTATGAAGAATTCCTTTCTCCTGTTGTCCTTATCTGTATGGAGAAAATTAATCTTATTTATGAATCATTTAATCGGAAACATTTTGACAGTATCGAGTAAAAGAATTTGTTTCCGGATTCCAAGCAGTAAGATGTTATCAGTAGAAAACTTTTAAGCGGTGGAATTTCTTACGCTTTGCTGAACTATTTAAGAGAGACCGTTAAAAAAAATCCCCCAAAACGAATTAAAAGCACATGTGAAGAAAAAAGTAAAATCAACAGAAGAGATCTACTAGAAAGAAATAAACAACAGCTTTATATTCTTTTGCAGCTGAAACTTATCGAAGTTCTTAAATTCATTTTTTTCTAACGACTTTTTTTTTTGTTTCAATCAACTGTAATGAATAAAATGTATTTTGAAATAAGTTTATGACCATGATGTTTTATTAATGTTTAATTTCCTTTTATTTTAAATTTCTTAATTCTTTTAATATGATTTATACTCTTAATATTAGTTAATCGATTAGAAAATTGCTTTTGTTGCTAATTAAGAAGTGAAAAAATGTTAAAAAATTAATTATGGAAACAACTACAATTAGTATAATTAGTAATAGTTAAATTAGCACCAAAATATTTTCATATTTTACGTTGGTGGAAAAATAATTTATTAGAAATGATATTTCCAGAAAGAAATAATTAACAGAAATGTAACAAATAATATTTTTAAAAAATCAGGTCACTTCCTACTTAGGCCAACAAATACAAATTTTATTTTAGTTACTTTTTATTAAATAATAACAGTTAATATAGATAATTTATCAAAAAAATACTGATTTTCGCAAAAATTGAACTCTCAATCTTCACTTTTAAGTGAAAAATACCGAAATGCTTGCATTTTACTGATTGAGTTACTGCCTAATTGATTTCAATTTTCATTACAAAGTGAAAAATTAGAGTATTAAAAATGAATTAAATTTAATTGATGAATTTACATTAAAAAAACTGTATTTACATTCAGTGCCATCCACTAAAAGTTATATATATATATATATATATATATATATATATATATATATATATATATATATATATATATATATATATAAAGGAAAGTG